>DWKA01000144.1:0-21514 GCA_018249155.1 Panoquina ocola ocola
AATGTCGTTAGAAAACCGTTGACAATAAAAAAGGTCGTGTACACGTTACTCGCATAATAATATATGGAGCGAAACTTCTTAAGGTTTGCACATTTAAATAAACTTGTGTTTTATTATATCTAATGTTTTCTTAACTCAAAACAATTATTTTGTATTTTCCCCCTACTAACGCCATCTATCGACGTGTATCGCGTACTACTTTCTACAATTTCTTAAGATGTTTAACTTCAAAGATATTGTTAAATGAAATAAACTCATATGGTTCGATAATATTCATGCCGAACTTAACACGATTTTTAATGGAAATAAGGAAATACAAGTATTTTCTACAAAAATGTCAAAGTCAAAAAATTCGTTATTACCTAATAGGCTAATAGTGTTTTTGCCATTAAGCAGTAGGCACACAAACGAAGAATTGCATAAATATAGACAAATATAATTATTGAATTTTCATAACCAGAACTTATTAGGTATATTTTTTTGGACTTAAATAAGAGGCACAAAGTTAGTAAAATAATCCAAGTAAATTACCTTATAATATTATGCGTGCATGTTTTTAATTATAACATAAGTGGATAATTTTGCTATGATGATGACAATTGCGGTGGATTTTGCTACGACCGTCTCGGCAAAAAGCCAATTTCATTACGTTACGTAACATTAGTGCTGTGGCTTGCTTTTGTTTCAGACCAAGCTTTACTGCAATACGAATTGATTTTCCAAGAAAATACGACAATAACGGTTCTATAAGCTTGATTAACAATCTAAAGTCCACATGCGATCTTTAAAAAATAGAATAACATTAAAAAATAACGCAGACGTAGTATATTATGAATATTCACCAAAAACCTATTTCATTATTTTATTTAATATTAAATTTTATATTGTCTTCAGGTTGCAGACATATTAGGTAAATTCAAAAGGTGCCAACCCGCCCGATCGTGCGAGATTTTTCGGGCGAGATGATGAATAACTTAAATTACCTCCAATAATATTTGGTTAGGTACCTATATATTTTACATATTAGCAACAATTAAAATAAAATTAAGTGTTAATTTATCAATTTTAAGCAAAATAAACTCGTCAAATTAAATATATTAAAATATATATTTATTTATATATTTAATATATTAAATTATATATATTTTATACCTCACCAGGTCAAAGTCAAATCAATTTTATTCGCACTTGGTTTTAATAACACTATTCGAAAGTGAAACTATGCCAGCGTTTTCACAAATCCCTACTGTGAGCAGTCTCGGGATAAAAACGGCAAGAAACTACCGAGATAATACCGAGATATGACTTTTCCTTTAAAACGATTATTAATGAAATACATAAAATAATAGATAGTAAGTACAAGCTAGCTAGAGACTACGATTACCTAGGGTTAATTAGGTAAATAAAATTGTGATAAATTAGATAGATTAACAGAGTCCATATGGTCAATTTGACCCAGGGACAGGTTTCGTCCACGTGCCGTCTCAAATTACGGCCTGCAAGGACTTCAATTAATTTTTATTAACCCTTGCGAGTTCGATCATGTGTGCACGGATAGCTCATTTCACAGGCATCGGGTTGCATGAAACACTTGTTTATAAAGCGGAAAATAAACACTTGCCAATTCAGTTAGGGTGAGTGTGCCGTGGGCTCGTTATCATAATGTTTGGAAATATATGAGGGGGTTAAATATATCTTCAACAATTTATGGGGAATTATATTACGAAGTTACTTTTATATGTAACATTATTTAGTACTATTAACCACCCTCACTTTGCTCTGGAAACCTATCCCATAGTAACTGTTCTCAAAAAATGTTAAGATGGGATTATATAAATTAAGATGTTTATTTCGTTACTTTAAAATTTACAACTTCTTCAATACGGTCGGCCAAAAGTCAGTAAGATTTTGATATCTGTTTTGTTCTCGAGGTTTTCTTGTCCACCATGGATATGGGTACCATTTTTAATGTATATTTTTAAGACTATAAAAAATAAAAAAGTATATCAATAGTAACCCCGTTCACTACTTTGAAATTATTCATTGTTAATATTTACAAAACTGTCTGCCAAAATATTGTCCGCGCCATAATGGTCTGCCATTAGAACATTGGTTACATGTTACATGAAAGTAAAATATTTAAACTATGAACTTAAAGTGTCTGGTGTTTAAAAGACGCTGGCAGCTTAAAAAAATTGTAGCAAGTTTGTAGTAACAATTGAATATAGAACGATTAAAATTAAATATGTATACGACGCCATATCTTTATTGTATTCATTGTTGTATTTATTTTAGTGTTAATTATTTTGCATTTTATATTTTCAATTATTAAAGCTTATTATTATAACATTTAATTAAGAAGAAAATTATAATTGTATCGTTTCTTGAATTATGAATTCATAAAATTTCTTTAGGATTTTGGGATCGTGTTAAATTGATCTGCGTGTATTTTTTAACAAGGTAAAGATTTTGTGTACCTAATTCATTACCTAATTGAAAGGCCGAAATAGTCATAAATGTACTCACACTTCTTACAGTCCTATTTAAATACTTTTCTACTTAAATATATATATTTCTCAAAAAATATACATTAAAGTTATTAAGAAAACTGAAATATGTATTTTAAGATATTTAATATTAATTGTTACGTTAGTATATAATTTCTCTATGCTATGAGCAATGCTGAAACACTACAAGGATGTAACATAGAACGTATCTATTAGAAGATAGTTTCAATCATTTTATTTAAGATATTATGGCACGACTGAAAACTTATTTAATATTTTGATGTTATGGCTCACACTATTTTGACGAGGCTTTTATTAATTACTGCGCGGCGAGGCGGCAGCCCGAAATTTTCCAAACCGTTAAACCCTTTAGCTCAGTATGACCGACGAAACTAATTATTCGCTCTCAAACAATTTTGATAAATTGCTGTCGGTATTAAATTTGCCGTGGTTATGTAATTTTCATTCATCCCTGTGGAATATTGTTTCACGGGGGATCGTGGTCTTTTAATTCAGCCTGTAATACTTTATTTGTTATGCTTTTACTTGCGTGTAGACTTGTTAAATGGACGAAAATTTATGGTACTTATGATTTAGCTGATTTCGGTAAATTTTAATTATGAAACATTTTATAAATGCCATTACTGTACAGTTAATTGTTGAAAATACATAACTTTGAACGGTATGTGGGTGTGAAGTAGAATAAATAAGATTCCATTATTACGTGTTGAAATTTTATTCAAATTAATCATGAAATATGAGGTTGTTTCTGTACTGCACTGTCGTAAGAGCTTAACTTTAAAATGCTACTTATTCCCAAATCCTAGATTATCTGGATTATAGACTAATCCAAGCGGAGGTGGTATTTTCGTGCATTTAATTAGGTTCTTAATTTTTAAACTCAGAATTTTGTAGTTTATCTTTGATCAACAATCCAACATTGGTATTGTTTATCGAAGGTGATCTCTCTATTTATGACTACATTACATAGTATAAAACAAAGTCGTTTTTCTGTCCCTATATCCCTTTGTACTACGCAACGGATTTTGATGCGGTTTTTTTAATACATAGAGTGATTGAAGAGGAAGGTTTATATGGATAATTTATTACACTTTTATGTAAATTAGTAGACATGCTATTTTTTCCCGAAGCGAAGCGAGAGCGGGCAGCTTGTGTAATATAATCGAGGAACACTCACTCATCATGAAATCTCAAAAATCGCTTGACGTGTAAAGATAAGACAATGCTTAGAACGGATTTTGTAATAGCGCCAGATTAAAGAGGTCTAAGGACTCTCGCACGTTTGTATGGAAGCCCTTCAGTTTTGATATAGTAGGTACCTACGTCATATTTCCATAATCATGCGGACGAAGTCGAGGGCAACAGCAAGTAAATAAGAAAAATAAAAATTTCACCATTCAAGTTTGTACGTCATGTTGCCCGATTTACAAAAAAACGATTTTGGTAAATGAAAGAGGGAGAACGTGCGTGATGTGACAAAAAATTAATTAATTAACCGGCGGCTCGGGTGACTAATCCCTTCCGATTGCATTGTTATCTGGTTATCAAACTAAGTAATGGCTATCGGTGGTAGTTAACTGAGTAATCAAATGCATCAGTGCAACTTTGTACCTTACACTCGTAAACCGTCAAAGGAAAATAGATTTTTTTCTCCGTCACGGAATATGCTCCGCGCATCGCCTCGGCGGTCGGTACTGAGTGTTATAAAGCCATAGCCCATAAGACGTGTAGTTTTACAGCAGTTCCGGTAGCGTACCTACAAGTTACAACCTATATGTATAGTAATAGTGGAAGTAGAAGAATTTACGATCGCGTGGAGAACAGTTTACGGCTTTCAGGCTGTACGGACGGAATTATCGCCCGATAGCGACTGTATGGCGAGATGCCATGCTCATTTACTAAGCGTTATGACTCCTATAATTGTTTATGGCCACGTATTATGTTTATTACGACATGCCTATTTGTCTATAATAAGAATATTATTATGGCTTTATCATAACATGAGCGTGTAACAGTTTCGAATAATTTAAAATAAAGAATTTGGAATTTTATTAGTGTAAGTAGTAATTTCTTATATTTCTTATTATAATTTTTTCCTGATTAATATCAGGAAAATTTAATCACTGCTTAAATCCTACTTAGGTAAATTGGGTGTAACCACGGCGCCGTCCTATTGCTATCGCAAATCGTATCGCAGCATCGTACGAGCGATTGCAATAGGACGGCCCCTTACCACTAATGAACCTTGATCGCATCAGTCAATCATGAAATCATTCAAATACGTCTGAGATTTTTTGAATGATGTTATTATAATAAAATATTCAAATAGACAATAAATTGTACATCACACATAGAGTTTGCTATACAAACAAGTGTTACTTACAAGTGACAACACACTTATAACAAGCTGAGAACGAGCAAAGCCGCATACATTGTGGATATAGAAAAGGGAAAAGCCGCTAGCAACTAGCTGAATGGGTGGTGGCCGTTTACGAGGTAATCTGGAGCGTCACTCGGTATCAATTCATGTGCCGATAGAGTGTAGACGCGCCGGCGACGGCGGCGCCCCGGCAGAGACACTATCCTATAAATGACATTATGTTGCCGTTCCGCATTTTTCATGGACCGTATGAATAAAGAAAATGCCCGTTGACTATTTATTTATGCATATAACATTGTATAAAACAAATATATATATATAAACTGTCAGAATAACTTTGATAGGCCTAATCTTTTAATTTAATGGCTTAATGATAAAGTTGTCTTCAAAATTCCAAATATTATTATTTCCATATAACAATATGGAGGCCATTGTTAATTTGAAGTAGGTATGTTCTTGCTGCCTGAATACCGCGGTCTTCATATTTAGAAACCAGTGTCTGAAGCATGAATCACTCTTACGTAACTACGGATTACATTTCAAAGTCAAAGTTAAAATTGGTTTCAATTGCAATAAAATGTTGAGAAAGTTTTGACTTTAGTAAAAGCTGTGATAAAAGTGTGGAAATAATCCAATGGCATTCCTCGTTGATGTGCAAACTTAATATTTGTACTGTGTATTGTGATTCATCTTTGTAAGTAATATGGCAAATTTTGATCTAGAAAACATACGCGTAAAAGTAAGATGCAAAGGTCTTGAGAACTCTTTTATTTTGTATTCGAATTGTAAAGGGGTATTCTTTGTGAAATTAGGTAATTATTATATAATGATTTGTCCAGTGTGACGAAGAACTGTAATAATATTTACGTGTAATTACACAATTGTGTTCTCATGTAAGTAACCATAATGTCTTAATGAGAATAAATGTCTTTAAACCTGAACTGTAAACCCTAGTGCTTCGCTGGTGTGACAAGTGCCGCAAATTGGGGCTTTCTACACGTATAAACGAGAGTACTTGGCGGAAGATGTGACGCTTTATAATTCAAGTCGGAATTAAGTGCACGAGGGCTCATGGGACGCCGCCCGCTCTCATTCTAAAACCGCCACACAATGTGACACAAACAACTCATTTATCTCTCTTTTATAACTTTTTACCAAAGTAAAGGTTGGATCTTAACTATCTCTCCATTTCCCATGTGTTTGCTGATGTAGCTGTCTTTATTAGCCTCTTTGTAAACGAGCTAGTGCAAGTTTTAATTGCTTTTTCTAGCGCTGTCCGATGTTTATGAGCTAACTTCAAGCTGAAATTAAAAATATGAGTTCGCGAAATGAGCTCTTTAATTACGCTGTAAAGCTCTCTACCGAAGATGTGACGATCTTTTCACGTTTTATACCCAGCAAAAAAGTTTTATTCCATATTTTTTATACATATAACTGAAAATGTTATATTGGTGAATAGACTTAAAAGTTGCTTTGTATAGATTATAACCGAGTCCGCTGTCACAGACTGTAACAGACTGTCGTATGTTTCCTGTTTATTATATAGTAGTTTCCGCTCGCGGCTTCGCCTGCGTGGAATTTGACCGATCCCGCAGAATTTCCGGGATAAAAACTATCCTATGTGTTAATTCAAGTTACCCTCTAAGTGTGTGCCAAATTTCATGAAAAAAAAGAGGTAACAAATATAATGTTTCCTGTTAATAATAATTATATATTCAAAGTATGTATGTATGTAATTTTATTGACATAATTGTAAAGCTGTGCGATAGGCGGCGTAGTACAGCGGCTAGTGGTAGGTCGCTACGGCGCTACGCTGTAGCCGCAGCCGCAGCCGCTACGTGACCGGGTTACCAGTGATGGATGACACTCGCTTGTACTGCGAGAAACACACTGTCTCATAGTATGAGACTATGAGTTATGATTGCACTGTTGTTTTACGTTTGTGGTACAAGCTTTTTGTTTAAAGCAAAGTTATTTCAACTTATATGTATAATGGCTTAACATTTCGTAGTAGTATTGTTTGATGTTGATATTAACTGATGATTAATTAAATTCTTAACAAGTTTATGAAAAATTTTTATCTCAAGAAACTCGCTAGATGCCGCTAACTAGACATAAAGCGTTCCATGTTGCCGTAAAATACGGTTCGTGGCGTTCTTGTTGCTCGCAACAATGAAAGTTTTCTGAATACACTGCTAACACTGGAATATTACAGCCCGTACCTACCATGACGGTTTCTTCCGATCGATAGCCGAGTCTGTTTGTTCTCCATTTTTCGGAGTTTGCCTTCGTGCCTGACGATTGCTCGGATGTAGGCCAAGCACTATATCTTCATTAGATTATAGAAATCGGATTCGGTTCAACGGATAGTTATGATTAGTTCTAAGAGGATTATTCTACTTTGTTGAACGATCCATATTTAAGCCATACAAGGTTTTGTTTTATTATATCTGTTTTAAAATGTTTATCACTGAAAATGATTATGATTTTCTTCGTGCAGAACTTGAGAAATAACGTTTAATTCTATTTTTTATCCATGTGTAAGAAATGAAAGTGGAAATGTAGAATAAATAATAAAAATGAACAAACATCTGCGTATTGAGAAATTTATTCAATAATATATAAATATATTTTTTCAATAATACAGCTGTAACACTATTAATGGAATAAAATTTATCTTACTCCATTTCTTTTCCGTATAAACTAATTACATCAAATCAGATTTGCTTAAAAAGGAGTAAAAATACATTCTTCTCACGTATTACCATAAAGAGAAGATTCTGATATACTTTATATCAAGCTATTTGCTATTATCATTAGAGACAAAATCTTGAATGCCATCCATTTCTTTCTTAGTGTATTTGTATTTGCGAGCCACGTCAGTCAGTATTCGTGACTCATCTCCGAACAGATCTCCCCTAAGCAAATAACTTATTGCATTATCTGGTCTCTGTTTATCTTGTAGTAGGTAATAATGGAAGCAGTGCCTTAACAAATTGATATGAATTAAATTAAACTAATTGGATTTGATCACTCAATACATTTGTAACTTTTGGTGGAATTTTAGGACTACTTTTACTGGAGTTGACATTTTTCTTATACTTTTAGTTAAAATAACATTGTATATTTATGATAAACACGATTGGATATACATTTAATGTTGTCTTCGATCGAGGAAACATCTTACCTAATGGTGAAGCGTACGATCACACTATAGACTATCAGAAGGCGTGGTTACCCGCGCCAAATCTGAATGTGATCGAGAGGGTGTGATGCCGACTGCAACTACGTTATTGTACTCATACAATTATATTTGTCACCTTTATTATTATATTGTAATACTACTTTTAGTGGGTAAAGTCTATTCTCACGGAATAAACATGTTTTCTACGTGTAGCCTGACGTTTGATAATGTTGTTGTTGATGTTGGTGCCACCAATAATGTTGTTGTTGTTGTTGCAGCCACCGAGCTAGACCTGCTAGGCGCGTTGTCGCTGCACAACACGTCCCGCGCGGGCGTCTCTGCGGCCCCCGGGATGCAGCCACAGCGCACCGCCTACACATTGCAAGGTACGTCATGATTCATCGTTATTCACGGCCCCATAGCCTAGTTGATGGTGACCATGCTTTAGGAGCTAGAGTTCCGGGTTCGAATCCCAGAAGCAGAACTTGCCCGGAGACCTGTCGCTTCTGCTACAAGTTAATGGCAATGGTTACGATGGGTTGGCTTTGAACAACATCAATGTTTTTAATATGTGGTCTGTCCATAATCCTCAAGTCAATTGCCAGCAATAGTTCGAAATTTACACCTTACCATTACCTTTACAGCTATATCCTTTATCCGGAGATTAAAAATAACCTTAACAGACTTTAGATAGGCAATAATGGATCGCAAACAAGGTGCAAGACAAGGTGTGTCAAAGTGCAATCCATTCGAGGTGCAATCCACTTTGAAGTATCATTTTAATGGCGGCCGCGCCTCCTTTATATTTAACTTCTACATAACGTTCAAATGTATAAGACATCAGCCGGTAAATGTAATAATTATATCTACTTGTCGATCTATTTATGTATGTATTATTTCCGTATAAATTACCAGATAGATTAATTAACAACTTGCACTATACGAGTACGTTGTGATTATTTGATAGATGCTATACAATTAACGTACGTAGGTAAAATGATAAGCTACCCAATCGCATAAAAATGCAATTATGTGTAGAAGTTTGTTTAAAATACAAGTTTTTTTTACTTCATACATTCAATATATGTACATTTACAAAATCTATGCAAAGCAACTGTACTGTATTCTGATCTTTTAACTCTATTTCTTCTTTTATTTTTCTTTAATTCCACCAGAAGCAGAAAAAAATATTTATTTGTCATACAGAACATTGCAATATAAACTTATTACATCGTATGAGAGAATAAACTCTTAAAACCTACACCTACGCTGACGTTCATCTCTCCTACGTCATTTTACGTTGCAACATCTTATTTAACAAGTTTACATCAACTTATTCTGCTTTATAATTTAAATCCAATAACTGTACTCGCTCTCAATAACTGTCCCTAATCGATTAGTGTTAGTTTTTCTTTGACATAAATAAATAAAACAATATTTATATTTGTATCTCAATAAACGATATATCAAAAAATGTAGTAAGTAATTGTAGAGTAATAAAATATAAATTATTAAAATTTACGAAAATATAAATAACAATGCTATACTTCGACTATAACAATAGCATCCCTATTGCAATTTATTATTCGAATTCGGCTACAATAGTTTGTGTTTCCGGCTTCGCGGATGGGAGAGGATTCATCTATTACTTCTTATTGCTCGATGACGTTTGCAATTTGCTTTAGAGGAGTTAACTGAACTTCTCAGGAAACGGAAATTGGTTGTTTAGTTCAACAACAAGGGTGCACAGTACCTAACACAAATATTGTACCACTCTTTGCCCTTAAGCGTCTAGAACGGATAAACACATACAATTATGAAACTGCTAATAATATAGTCATGGATAATGTTAGAGTAGAAAAAAAATTCTTAAACTTTAGCGATGAGCTTATATTTTTAAACAATATTAAACTGAGAATGTTTACGTCTGTATAAATATTATACAAATGTCAGCTGTGTTATTTAATACATAATTCAAATTCGTTGCAGTTTGCACTGATCTAGTTTCGGTGCACTCGCAATAAACGTACAAATAACGTAAATCCCCCGGCTTAATTCTAATCTCCCCGGACAACGGGACGTATTCAATTCAAACGGAATAGATTGTAATATCCCGAGCGCGGTTTTCCCTAAATTCGGCGGTTAGCGGCCGTAAGCCGCCGCAAACACCGCAATCCCTCTGCGCTGTGATTAACACGGGATACGTCAGAAATTTGTCGCTTGGCATCAGGGTTGACAATTTTTAGACGATATTTTGAATTAGGTATAAATAATGGTTTTTAATATGATTTCGTTAATATTGTATAATTACTCATAAGTAGTTCGTAATATTTGAATTTCATTGTTTATCAACTTGTCAGCCGCCGACATTCCTACTAGAAATGCATTTGATTAGTTGACATATTAGTGGAATATAGTAGAGTAGCTAGTATAAAATTTATATACATTTATAATGGCATAATCAAGATATTTGTTTACTAAAAAATAGTAAAGTAATATATATTTACAATAAATTATTTTTGTATATTGGTGCTTTTGACAGCCCTGTTCTTTTGTGACCTGCTATTTCGCACGATTCACTTAGCTACGTGTAACGTAAAATGCGCCATTAGGCAAGTTGCACACTCGCATAATTGTCGAGGGGTGTCTGCCCTAATTCGTGGGGATAAAGCGACAGCCATATTGTCCCGCCGCGTTAAGCGTTAAGCATCGAATGTCCAAGTACCGCCCGGCTATTGTCTGCGGCGCGATTGTATTCATGAACATTTCGCTCCAACGACAGGTTGACTACGACATCTGGGGCAGAATAGATAACAATCGAATGTGGATATTGCGACGAATGTTAGAAATTCTAACTATGAATTCTGATATACCCACTATCTAAATAAAATATACTGTGGGATCGATCAGAATTTGAATTGAATTCGAATTCAGAATTCAAATATACAAGTATAAAGTGATTAATCATGATTAATGACAAATTTAAGATCGAAGTACGAATATTTTTGTTGGCCTTGACCATTAGTATTAGAATAAGTTACGTTGGCACAAGATTGAATACGGAACCCATACAAGATCGATGTCCATTCGAACCTCGCTGTCTGATACGATGAACATGTCATGTTAAAGAGTAAACAGGCTTTAAATCGTATTAAAGATTTGGTATTTGAGTAAAGTAAATAGTATTATATTTAATGCGAGTGGCTGTCAACTCCACGAGTCAAACTGCAGATAGTTAATGACAACATCAGAATGCCTTGTCAATGTCGCGAGCAGGCGCGCTAATTGTTCACGCGTTTCGTACTGCGGTGACAGGCGTGGGTAACGGACGACATTTTTGTTGGTATTATAACACACACTAATAAAAAAGACTACGTCACCCTTCCCAGAATATTATTTTAGTTTTATTTAATGTGTAAACTTAATAACTAATTGTTTGAAACATCGTTTTATTAGAAATATTTTAGGGGTTTATTTTTTGGAGGAAAAAATAAACCCCGGTAGTTTCTTGCTGCTTCTTCTCCCAGAACCGCTCATGGACGTTTGAAAAGTGTTTGTAATAACTTACTTACGATAAAGTTATTTGATTTCATTTAATTTTATTAACTTTAGGTAGGTACGCAACATGAATGATTTATTTGCTTATATGTACATATAGTAAATAATATTAATCATATATATACGTAAATACTGAAATCACACACTCAATGAGCCGCATTTGCGTAAATGAAGTGCAGTGATTTTGCTCACCGAGTCGTGGTAGAGTCGAACGTAAAATCATGTGGATGGACGCTGCCGCAAGGGTCGCTTCGTACGAGCGCTGCTTTTAACAAATACTAAAAAATAAAACCGTGCTTTTTCAAATACGTATAGTAAAGTATGATGCACATATTATTATGTATATGATATCTGGAGAGAAAAACTTTGATTGTATTTAGTAATAGAGTAGAAATCGAATGTATTTTTTTTATCATTTTATAGTTAGTGAATAGGGAAAAAGCTTTTCGATTTCATTAGATAGGTAGTCAGTACAATATTAATTATGTTTATGTCCCCTCTTACCGCGCTCCGTAAGACATAAAAATACAATTACGTTTAAAGCCTTACCACGCTATTTTATAAGGTTAATTAAAAATAGGTTTATGAGAAAGTTGAACTAAATATTGAAAAAGGAAATAGGTACGCATAGCATAAAAAAATAACGGATGGATACAGAAATATTTTATTGCAGAATCATTGTATCTGTATGTGACTTGTTTGAAGGGGACTAGTGTTATAACGACAGTCAATAAATATAATCCGCGCGGGACACTATTCAGTGTTGACACAAAGCCTGCAAATATTTGTGTGTCACTAAATTCGACCAGTGGTGGCTCGTGGGGTGATTTAATGAAACCAAAACATCAGTGGGGCGGATTTCAATGCACCGCTATTACAATTAAATTTATTTATGTTTATTGCATCTACATAGTTATTAGCGTGAATTATATTTTCCTTTAAATTTCAAATTGTTACCTTCTATTTTATTAAAACGGATTTTTGGTTCAAATCAAATGAAATAACTTTATTCGAAGTAGGTTTTACAAACACTTTTCGAACGTCAATCTACGCCACTGCTTCAACAAATCCCTACCGTGAGCGGTCTCGGGAGAAGAAGCAGCAAGAAAGTACCGGGGTTTATTTTTTCCTGCCCACAGTTACAAAAGCTACTATGACTAAATGCAACTCAGATCCAAGCAGTACAGTTTGTAATTAATGGATATTGGATATACAAAACCAACTTTACACTAGTCCGTTAAATAATAGTGTAAAAAAACAATTGTAGGTACTTAATTTAATGTACCTACCTAAGCAAAAAAACAACTAAGTAACACAGAGTCAATCTTTTTGGCAGTTCAAGGGGATAAAATTCGGGATAAGAGTTGGCTTGAAAATCCGCTGAATTTATTGCAAGCTTTACGA
Source organism: Panoquina ocola ocola (assembly GCA_018249155.1). NCBI lineage: Eukaryota > Metazoa > Arthropoda > Insecta > Lepidoptera > Hesperiidae > Panoquina > Panoquina ocola. The sequence continues at coordinate 13,055 of DWKA01000144.1, forward strand.
AAGCTCGTAGGTATTTGGCTTTCGCTTAGAAATATGGAATGGATACAATGTTTTTGGAAAATCAAATCTTACGGGGTAACATAAGGAATGATAGTTTTTGCTGAAATCTTACTTAATTATATATTTTTTTACATTGAAAATAAACACGATAATGTCCTAAAGAAGTTTCACACAGCACATGTAGACAACATTCATAAGCTAGTTACCAAGCCAACTACATTTATAAGCTAGTAATAAAAATATTCGAGAGACATCGCCTTATGTGGAGCGGAGATAAACTAATTGATACTAAATGAGAATGTAAGGGGAAGGGTGATTGAGGGTGATAAAAAATTTGGCAGGAACAGTCACGATTTATTCATCATGTACGAGTACGTTGACGGCACGATCCAATTAAGCAGCTGCCCTAAATGTGCGATGCTCCAAGCCTCTGGGCTGCTCTGAGATTTTCATATTATGCCACTTATTTTGAAGGACTGTTACGAAACACTCATATTTTGAAGCACAGTGCGTAGCATTTACGTAAGTAGTTGTTGAGTATCGTCAGTATAAAGAAATGACATCAGGTAGTAGAAAATTAAATTATGTTTGTTTTTTTTATTTGTTCATATACAGATGTAGTATTTTTAAGATGTAAGTGGTTTATTGCCTTATTTAATATTTTAACAATATGTGTTACAACTTGCAAAAGTTATCTTATCTGACATTATCTTTAAAATGGCTAAATCGATCAGAACCTATTTTTATTTTTGTGTCGAGTTTGTTTTATTAGCAAAGAACGCAACAGAAAACATATTTTCCATATACTTGTAGTTTGGAAGATAAAAAAGCAATTCATTACTATAATGTGGACCCTAATACACTTTATTGCATCGTTATTAAATATACATACGAGTAGAAACAATAAATCCGCTCATAGCAATTTATTATACAAACACTTACAATACATTACGGAGATGCATGCAACGTTTTTCAATGATATACCTCCCTCCTGACAAGTTTTCTCCAATCTCAACCAATAATGGAAAGAACTTACGGAATATTTCACGTGGATACCTACTCTGAGCAGGACAATGAACTTTTCAGTTGAAACTTGAACTTTTTATTATCCCACGTTGCAGTTCGACTTTAAACAAATTTTGTTACTCAACTTCTACATTTGTGACGAGACCTAAGTTTTGAAACTCAACGTAATTGACAAAAAAAAGGAAGGTCAATAATAATAGTTTGTCTACATTCCACGCGGTCATTACACTGACTAACTTACTTAATAATTCTTTATGCATGTAAAGTCACGCTATATAAATTTAGACAGGTCCAAAGAAAACACGTGAAAAGGCAACGAAAAGCTAGAGGCTTGGAGTCCCTTGATACTGTAAAGTGAATGAAAAGCGTTTATTTTTCGTTTCCCCGAACGTCGAGCACGCACCCCCATCCCTGTTCCTGTCAGACTCGTTAGCAGGGGTGTTACAGAACTTTGAAACCGTAACCGAATCTATCGGATACCCGAATTAAAACTCCTTCGGAATCATAACTAGCCGAATCCGATAAAAAGGTTTTAAATATGTTTGGATTTTCCATAAATATTCATAATTTTGTTTTCACTATACGCTGTAGGGTACTTTAAGAATATATTACCTACGTATCAATCACAATTCAGAACAAACAAACTGAAACAAACGTAAACCTAACTCAAAATAATTACGTAGGTATCTGTAACTGAAATCGTAAACCACCCGAACTGAAACAGTAAAGTCTACTCTAATATATATTATGTATAAAAACTAAAAAGCTAATGTTTGTGAATAAGTTTGTATTACATAGTAACAGGTAGGTAAACTTTTAAGATTCTCATTACATATCAACATTTATTTAACCAGTAGAATGTTACGTTATTATTGAGTGACACAGGCTATATTTCTTTTCATCTCTATTGCACCCGTGCGTTTCAGTCGTTTAGTAATTCACATGAATTACGGATATGGCTATTGTATATCCGTGAGCGGATCCGATAGTGATGTAAGCACATCCCTAGTCGCGAGGCGGCGCGGCGTGGCGGTCACGTGACCGTCTGCCGGCGCTCGCCTCCCACACTCGATCCATTGCTACAAACTCATTGCCTTCCTTCAAGAGCTCCATACACGGTACGATCTATCCGTACGATCCATCGCGTCGCGTCATACTGATCGTAACGACGAATCGATGGTGTATGTCAAGATCGTTAATTCGTGTATGAGCGAAATTTTCAAGATCGTTAATGCGATCAATCGTCACGATTTTCATCAGACCGATCGTACAGATGAATCGTACCGTGTATGGGGCTCTTTAAACTTAGCTTTCACTTACATTATCTTATTTTTACTAAAGATTTTATTTAATATGCAATTTTGTTAGCTTGCTAGCAAGTTTGTTTGGCTCTTACAAACTGAATTACAATTACTTCTCTTCATTGATACATTGTTATTGCCTTAATGCATTTCTTGTGAAATCTATTAGCATAATGCTTTAGTTCCGATGATAATGCATCTTCTATGTAGATACAAGTGTGATCTCAAACCACACTTAGGGTTGGCTTCAGACGAGAGAGTTCGTGTTCGTAAGCAAATGTAATAATTTTATTATTATCATAGCCATTCACAAATTTTACCAACCCTATCTCAAAATCAAATGTTTGATGATTAAGTTCTTTTTGATCGTTTATTGATTATTGTTTATGAAAGCTTTACATACCTACTATCTTTAATTACTAGATGAAAGAAATTTCATCGAATTTTCTCCAATAAGGATTATAAGGCAGGCCATCTTTAATAATACACCTTTCCAAAACCGTGTGTATTCAGAATATTTGATGTTAACAAGGATACTTACAAGACGTAAGTATAATTGAAATAAAATGAATTAATGTTGACATGTACCTACTAATAACAATTTTTCAAATTATTCATTTTATTAGAGCTTTATTTATCTTTTCTATTTTGATTATTTTTTGTAACTTAATTGATAATCTGAGGTAATATTATACTTTTACAATCTAGAATAACATAATATTTTCGTGCCGCTGACATAGAACTTAAATAAAAATTAAATTTTGTAACCTTTTCTAGAAAATGAATTATTTCATTTGAATTTAATAACCCCTTGTATATAATTTATCTTGGGTATTTGTCAAAGAATTTTTCATTACGAAACTCGCACATTAATTTAAAACAACAACAATGAAGAAATTCGTCGGCGGACATTATCCTGTATCTTTTTGACGGAATGTTTTCCTTCTGTACGATTTACTCGACGGACCCCTGGCGTGCCACGTGCGCTATTATTACGTCATCCCTCAGACCCCCAGTCACCCGCGATTTAAATTATTTTATACCTCCCGTTTTATTGCGTTCACTTAAATGTCGTTTCATGTCTTCCGAAACTATCCCACAATGGAAAAGTTTTCGTTTCTAATGGATGAACATAAAAGACTGCAGCGTAGATACGTCATCTTTTTGATATGTAGATACCTAAATATTACAAATATCTTTTTGAAAATAATAACTGAATGATTAAATCGTGTAACAATATTAAGGTAAGTATGGCGTAGAAGTAATGAATGTTTAACGTGATTGTTACGTTTTATAGACTTTTAAATGGACCTTCATTTGCTATATTGAATATTTTATAGAAAGCTCGTAAACTTTTATGATTAGCTTTTTAGTAAATGACTTCTTTCATAACTCGAGCTTACTTGATTATATACCGTTCTATTCCTGTTAATTAGGTTGGATATTGGTCTTAAAAAGTAGTTTAATTCCATGAAAAATGTGCGCACTAAAATAAATTGTTGTACATATATTCTGCCTAAGCAAGTATATAATTAAGTGAAAATAATTTCCTTGATTGAGTTATTGTTGTTCGTTTCTGGCTTGTTGCCAATATCGTTAGCAATTGGTACAGACGTACCAAGGCCTAGCCGTCGTGACTGCTACACGAAAGCTAAACTAATTTTTAGCCAAAGACGGCGAACTTTTAGACACATACGAATAGAAAGGTCAAAAGTAATCGCATCGATAAGGTAATTAAAATAATTGCCATAATGAAGTGAAGTTTGCTTTTATAGATTTTCTTGCAATCAACGAAGACTTCTACCTTGTGTATTGTGGTAACTCAGAGAGTTCGAATGAAACTACTAATCGCACTTCGACGTTTATTATTACTGTAATAAGCACATTTGCATAAACACATTGACATTATTGTACCGCATAGTTGTCTCAATTTACCTGACCATACTCGGTCTAATGACGACTTCTAAATGACAACTACAGCCATCATAAGGTCATGGATACGTCCGTACATTGTTGCAAGCCTAGTAACAAACGTATAAAAGACAAATTATATCATTGATAGATAACATTGGCACTGTCCACATAACAAGTGCTTAACACTATAGTGTGAGATTTTTTTAAGTTTACACTGTAAACATTTTATCTCGTCCCGTCATTCTCAAATATTATACTTTGTGTTAGTTGTGCTTACAATTGTGCTAATACACACATTGACTATAATAATCCTCTGGTCAACTAAACCACGCAATTATTTTTTTTGGAAAGAAGGTCCTTAGGAATGCATGTATATTCCTAAAAGTTTTAATATGTTTTATTTATTAAATGCAATGATAATTTTAAACCAGGTTTTGATTTCGTATTGCACATTATTTAGGTCTTTATCCTAATTTGTTTTTTACGAGTAATTATATAAGGGTTCTGTTAATTCATAGACAGTATGGAAGCATCGCGCACGCACATCTAGAGGTCAAGGGTTCGATTCCCGGTTAAGGCAGATATTTATGTGATAGATAAATATTCGTTCTCGGGTCACAGGTGTTGACGTGTTATTTGTGTGGCATCCATGCCACCAAACAGGGAATCCAAGTGCGGGGTTATCTCGCTTATGTCCGTTTCTTATGAGTGTATACGCGTTTTGTTGTTGTTTGTTGTTTAATGATGTTTGTGGTACTTCGGCAGGAGACAGTCGATCGCTGCAGGTAGAGGGCGCGGCGTTCGAGCGAGCTGCCGAGCTGCTGCGCCGCTCGCCCGAGTTCACGGTGCTGGCTGCTCTGCGCCAGGAGCCTGCTAACTCCGGCACCATACTATCCTTCTCCCACGGATACAACAGGTACTTACTTCACGGCTTGACGGCCGCCCGGCTGCTCTGATACCACAACATGAACAAACAGTAGTTCAACTCTATATAAACGGACGAATCGGCGCACGCACACATGCGTATCATTTACGTGGCAGGCAATGCAGTACTCGTATCTCGCCGCGCCGTACCGAACCGTACTGTGTGCGTGCACCGCTTCATCCGTTTATACGGAGTCAAACTACTGTTAGTTGTCTATTTTGTGCTGATACCCTCCTCGCACTCATATAACTGGTATTCGTGACGCTGAACTTGGCCGCTCTGACCTCAGCGACAGCTGGGCAGTACGCAAATACAAGCTACTTACAACTGTAACGATCTCTGTATGATATACGTATCACACGTTGGACTGGCTTTATAATAGAAGATGACAGCTAGTTTCTGTGCCGATATGACACTGATCTTTATAATGCGTTTTAATATTACCTATCAATCAGTCAGTAACATTTGAGAAACCTACGCAGGTACATGACGTTATATAAGGGTCTGAGCAAACCACGAGAATCGGCGTCATGATGGTAGTTATAAAATAGGTACACTTTTACAATGTGTAAGGCCAGTCCTCCGTATGAGTATTAAAGAAGTCAGTGCTACTAGAGCAGCGTATCATTGTGGGTACCAAATGAATTCGAGGGTAATTTCAAAGGGACCAAAAATAGAGGAACTTAATTTCGTAGCTAATGCATGCTGATTGATTAGCGTGGTCGCATATACTAATTTTGGGATTTGTGATCATGTCTTGGTTGACTTTCGACCATAGCATTGCATCCACCATTGCATCCAGCAATATAAATGCTGGAAACTCTTGGAGACGACAAGATTTTACATTATTTTGTCTTGCCCAATCAGATACTTGCTGATTAGTTTATTGCATAACATTGAAGTATCTAATTAGGTATTATCACGTTCTGCGACCTGTAGGTACGTGGCATATAGGTGTTTTAAATTCATTTACTTTTTTTACATTGTAAAGAAACTATTCTTCTTGAGCATGTAATAAAGACGAATTAACCAGGATTACTGGGATAAAAAGTAGCAAGCTACTTCCTCACCAATTTTCAGCCAAATCCATTCATCCGTTTTTGTGTGACTGAAGAACAAACAACATACAAACTTTCACATTTATAATATTAGTAGGACTGATCTAGCAATAAAGGAGTCGTCCATTGAAGAAAACTGTGAGAAAATAATATTAAATGCCCAGGGATTTCTTATACCTACAAATAAATCCGCATTTCTTTATATGAGTAGTAGTACAAATAACAGTTAATATAGAATTGATAAAGATATTTCACGAAGTTAGTGACTCACGTCCTCAGGACTGAAAAACGAAAGGAAATAATATTCTGAATATGCTGTTATTGCGAGTGGTCATGTTATGTGGATGTGTAATAAATACATTGCTGCATCAATGTGTCTAATAGTATGAATATTTGGTGTCGGGTAGGGAGGGGCGAGCGCCGGCGCGGCGTGCGGCGGCGCAGCGGCTGGCGGCGGCTTCCCACGGTGAGTTCTATATCTCAACATCGCTGCGCGCGCACGCATGCCGTCCCCGAGATCATGCGTGCGCGCGCATAGGGGAGAATCATGTATCTTGGAATGTCCTGTGCCTCGGAATGTCCTCCTCAATCCATCCGTTGACCTCATTGCGCTCACTGTGTCCTCTGCATGGCCGTATGTGTGCGCGGCGGGCCAACTTGCATGGGCCCCCGCGTCTCCTCCGCCGTCCGTCTTGTGTTCTGTGTCTTGACGTGTTGTGTTCTGTATATGTCTAACCGCCCCCACGATCCGTCTCCACGTTCGCCGCGCCGCGTCGAGGGGACACCGCCGAGCTCGTCCGCACTTGCATTCCAAGCGACATGGGAATCCTCTTGCATTTCGTACTGTGACCGCCGCGCCGGGCCGCCGGGTCGCCGGGTGGCCGCCGGGTCGACGCCGGGTCGCCGCTCGGCCGACGAGGAGCTCGCGGGCCGGCGACGGACGATTCACGATAAGCGAAGTAGAGCGAGATCCGGTACAAATCACGCGCGTCTCTTACGGCTTTTCATCAGACACCAACCGACTTCGTCGACACCGAACGCGATTCGTTCCGAGGTACATGGTCCCCCACCCCGACCGAGCGATATTGAGATGTAGGGCGAGCCGAGGCCCGCTCGCGGCCGTCATGTGTGTTGTTTGCTTTGTTTATGTGTACCTCGGAACAGTTCGCTAGGAGGAATCTTCCGAGTGCGCGGCGGCGGCTATAGTGTCGGAATGTGGGGCAGGTACCTGGAGGTGCAGTCGAGCGGGCGGCGCGACGAGGTGCGGCTGCACTACGTGGCGGCGGGCGCGGCGGCGGCGCGCGTCGAGACCTTCCCGTTCCGGCTGGCGGACGGCGCGTGGCACCGCGTGGCGCTGGCCGTGTCGGGCGCGCAGGCCACGCTGCTGGTGGACTGCCACCCGCTGTACCGCCGGCTCATCCCGCCGCCCGACCGCAACTTCACGCAGCCGCAGCTCGCGCTCTGGCTCGGACAGAGAAATAGTAAACATTCCTTATTTAAGGTACGCGCATCTCCACCACCACCACCACGCTCTGGCGATTGAGACGTAAAGCCTTTATGTATCAGATCTTGTGTAACAGAAAAGGACAAACATTATAACTCTATATTTGCCTCAATCGCCAGGAAAAGTTTATTCTAATTTATTGTTATATCACGTTTTACGATATATTTTGTTACTGGGATATTTCAGGGTACTCTACAAGACGTAAGATTAGTGAGTGGACCTCATGGATATCTAGCACAGTGCCCAGGACTAGACTCAGAATGTCCAACTTGTGGACAGTTCACATTGTTGCAGGCTACCGTACAGGAGCTTACATCGCACATACATGACCTATCACTCAAGGTAATTATATTTTTTGTCTTTTTGTAGAATATGCTTTGAATGTTAGAACTTGACGTTCGTGCCTACATAAAAAACTTAACAGTTTGCACAAATACATACATCGAATCAAATTATAGAACTATACCATACCAACGCCAAAATCATTAGTCGCATGTTGTGTCAGTCCTTTGTCTGTATAATGTTGTTGTTGTCGGCAGCTGGTGGGCGCGGAGGCTCGCCTCGCGCGGCTGGAGGCGTGCGACTGCCAGAAGTCGTGCTACTCCAACGGCACGGTGCACGCCGACGGCGCCACCTGGCAGCGAGACTGCAACCGCTGCTCCTGCGTGGTAATTGTTGCTCATCTGTATATTATACATATAAAACTCTTGCGTTACTGAGTGATTGATGGAC
>DWKA01000145.1:0-21455 GCA_018249155.1 Panoquina ocola ocola
ATCGGTTCAGTAGTTTCGGAGCCTATTCAATACAACCAAACAAACAAATCTTTCCTCTTTATAATATTAGTATAGATGAATATAACCTTTTACGATGAACCTTCCTGTACCTATTTTGGTTCCTTGATTTAGGTATTAAGGTAAATAACTAGTAGCCGCTCTCGCTTGGTCTCAAAAAACCTGTATTTATATGTACACGCATCCATAAATTTCTTATCAGTTATAAGTTTATAACTAACCCCCTAATGCAAAGATTACCTTTATTGGCTATAACCCATTCGTAGCCCACTGCAAGCCACGGGTCTATCCTTCTTAATGAGGAGGCCAAGAACATACTCCTCCACGCTGCTCCAGTGTGAATTGTTAAATGGATTAGTGGCTAACCCCAGTGTCCGAAGTTTTTAAGCTACCTAAGTACTCGAAGGCCTTCGGATATAGCTTAATGAATGATCACAATCGGATCCGACTGCTTTACGTGCCCTCCGAAGCACGAGACTATAATTTAAGAGAAATATAAATGTCAGTTTTCCTTGTTCATTAACCTAATCGATTACCAACCCTTCAAGATCGAGAATTTTATGAATTTCAGCAATGTGGGTGAACCTCTCATTTAACTTTTAACCACTCCACTATAATGTTATGTGATAATGTTAGACTTCTGTCCCTGCTGTAGGTCATAGAGCTCTGTACCTACTGTACTGCCCTGTTTAATCCAAAATAGTTCAGATGCATGGGCGCAAGGGTATAAATAAACCCGCTTGGCTAGCAAGCAGCCATATCAGCCGTTAAATATTTGTATTTTTTTAAAGATAGCAAACGAGCTGACAATGCTACCATTCGCTGCCGCCCCTGGACACCTGTGACTAACTTCAAACGTTGAGGTCACATGATTGGTGAAAAGGGGTAGGTAAAGGTCGGTGAGGCTTATAATGACTGCTGAAAACTTTGAACCCCCTTTTTCCAGATTTACGAGATGGATGTTTTTGGTACAGTTCCGTAGCCAACAAGGAACTCTTTTAGCTACGCTAAGTTCGTCTGTCTGAGTGTGCCGCGGTTTAGCTCAAAAACTTTTGGAAATAGATATTTACAATTTCGCATTAGCCTATTATTATAAACCATCACGCCGAAAAAGTCTTAGAAAGACTAAATTAGGGTAGGTACCTACTACCCGACATGTTAAGTGGAGTTTTTTTTCATATTCCTTATATTATAGGGTTCGATAGGTCTTTCAAAAATATTGGGAATATGGGAAGACCGTTGTAAACAAAAAACGACCTATTTCATATGAAGTAAAATAATCATTGTCATGATGAACACAATTAATAGCGTGGCTACATAACAATGCCTGCATTTACCGTCGGTTTTGATCTATTTAATGGACATGTTGACCAAGTTGTATGCGCAGATTGTTGATACTTATAAATCTGTAACATGCAAGTTATTTGATTTAGCAAATCAAATTGTACGCCAATCTAGTCAGTGGATTGTTTACTTACATTCATACTATACTTGTAAATGCGAGAGTAACGCTGTCTGCGTATCCATTGCGTTTTCACGCATTAAACCGATTTAGATTTTTGGCATGGTGGTACTTTGAATTCCTAGGAAGGACATTGGATAGTTTTTACTCGGAAATAATCTCTTACGGAGGTTAATAGGACTCTGAAAATGTATATGGGGAATCACACATTTGGAGTAGATAGATACCTGACGTGGAACACCAAGGGATCACTCAAACTATAGATATGGTCTGAAGCAGGTCTGGAGCATCAAGGATCTCCAAATAGTACCTAATTGCTTCATATCTAAACAAAAAAAACTATATACGTATAACGTCCTTTCACTGCTGGTCGGCTCTTATGTCCAGTCCGGGTGCTTTAATCATAATTATATAGGTGCTGTGCTAGGTGCTGTTTTTCTCTTAGTAGGTAAGCTAGATGCCTATTTAACCTTTTTTTCCCGAAGTAAAGCGAGGACGGGGTTTCTAGCTTAGCAGTATTAAAGTGTAACAAAGTAGTAATCTATCAGTTTGGTTTCGAGTAAAAACAAATGTTTGGTTGAATTTATAACTAAGAACTAACTCGTTTTAGAGTTGTAGTTTATGTCAGAAATTACGATTATGTATAGGATTTAAGTTAGAAGAATACGCTAGTAATTAGTTACCTAATTATCTTGCAAATAAACCGCAAAATTTTCGTGTATTTATTTAATACTTTAGAGACTTTATATGGCTGACTAACGTGATATTTAACTGTACGGTTTTGAGTTACTTGTATACGTGACTGATATCTGCTAAGCGATAAAGTAGTTTGTTAAGTCTTAGAAGAGCTATTTTCACCTTGTAATTTTTACTATCTTCCGGTAAAGATGTTATTCAAGTTCTTTCCAGTAGCCCAGAATTAATAAGACGGGTAAGCTGTGGGTAATGTCACTCCTTCGACAGTGTACTTATGACCATAACTAAACGCATCATTGATCCACGAAGTAAGCTTGGAGGCCTTGGAGCCTAAACGGTTAGTTGGTTTACGATTGATCTACATACACTGTCATGTCTCTACATAAAGTGGGAACTGTTCCCAGGCCAGCCTGGTGGACTATGGCTTGTACCATTCAGATTCTAAGACAAGATCCGAGCCCAGTAGTGCTATATGGTTAGTACAGCTGTGTTGTGATAATTAAATAAGAAGTCCAATTAAGTTAAAAAAATATAATCCGAGCGAAAAAATCTTTAAAACAGTTTATTATTCCTTACGTACCTATAGTATTATAGTTTAAAAATATTTTTGTAATCTCTTTATATTTTCTTCACTAACCTATGTATTTTGTGGCAAAATTAAGCCATCTAGTATTTGTTTTTCAAACCGTTTCTAACCGTCGAAAAAAAAAACAAGCCTTTCCTTAACAGTCGGATAAAAATAAGTAGGTAGGTAAGTTACAAATGTACTTATAGTGAAACATGAAATCTTGAATGGCCATTCAAACGCTAACAATGAGACATCAATCAGTTAAAATGACTAATTGCAAAATAACTAACTTATCTATAGTATATCTATTGGGCAATAGCAATGTGTTTAAAGAATTTAAATACAAAAATCTAATAATTACTATTAAATACAAGCAGATCGTTGACCTCTGTACACGGCGGCATTACTCACATGAATATGTGGTAATTACATCCAAATTTTACCGATTTATTATCGTTTGATTGGGAACTCTCCTTCGCATTCTATGTGCCATGAATAGACATGACATGATGCCGTTATTCTTTCACAATCTTAATGACACACATTCAATAGCACCATGACATGACGTTGATACAACAATTGGTTAAATAAATTCTCTTTGTACGTCAATATCCTATTTCTTAGTATTTTTTAAGTAAATAATTATTATCAAAAGCTAAGTGGATACGTCAATCAAACCATCTAGGTAACCTACCTATTCATTTTATGGTAGGTAGGTAGGTAGTTTAGCCCAAACCATTTAAATACAATTTATGGTTGACTATCAATTCGTCGGGTTTGATAATTACTTCGGTACAGATACGAGTATTAGGCAATACAATACAAGGCTCTCTATCTTCCTTTCTATAGGAATCCGAAATTCCTGCCTGCATGCATTAACTTTAGTGTTAAGAGCCTTGAGTCCTAACGAGGTGGATAGTAGGCACTAACGGGCAACTTGATGAAGGTATGTTGTACAGATATTATCAAAACCATGACTTTGTACTGGAGCGGAAAATGCGTTATAACGCAATTGGCCGGTCATTTCACTACCGTCGTTACCTTAACTATCGTGCGGCAGGTAGCAATTGTGAAGTGCTGCAACTTTGCAACTCGCAATATTATGTCCCGCATGCTCCAGATTCAACAATTAGTGAGGAGGAGTCGGTCACTTCGATAACACAAGGAAAAACACGCGAACGATGTGAATAACATAACACCATTTTACAGTTATCGTAATGGGAAACGGTTATTTTATCTGTATGACTAATTAAATTGTTCAGGCTTTACGTTTTTTTTTTACAAATTTTAAATTGATTTCGTAAATTGTAGTTTCCTACAGCAAATTTGTGATATTTTCATATTCGAGGACGAAAAGAAGCAATGAAAATATCCTGCTTAGTAATTGTAAAGGAGCCGTCATTGATATCAATAATCAAGCAACTTATAGAGCTAGAGTACTGTTAGCTATTATTTAATAGAAACACGAATTTTAGTTATATGATAACCAAACGTCACAGGCGCAGCCACCGTAGCGTTGAGAGAACAAAACATTCCGCTAGGTCGTCATTATTCAAATTTTCGTTGTACCAGTTCTTTGTTCCGGCCTCTGGTTTTTGTCCCATTTCCTTACAGTTTGAAATTACGATTAACTCGGCCCAAATGAGAAGCGGTCGTCCGTGGTGGATAACCGTGTGAACGCTTGGTTGACCAAACAGTTAACTGATCGCGATTGGCGGGAAACATCTGTCAAACTTCAAAATCAAATCCAGAACTTCATTACATCCGTTGAGATTTTTTTTATCTTAATCTCCGGAACCCATCATCAGATCTTCAGCCTTTTTAAATCATGCAGTTCCTGCTAAAACTTTTAAATTGCTATATGTTAAGTAGCTCGAACGTAAATTGGCCAGGTTTTGGCGTGGTGTGGTTAGAATCGCGCATGTACACTTCAAGTGGCCACTCAAAAGGCTAATCTTATTTCGGTGGACGCGGTGCGGGAGGAGAGATTCGATCGACGCACCAATCACATGCTCGAATAGGCTTACGTCATACTCCGCGACCAACCAGACCTACAAAATGACTTCTGCGCAACTAACGTCTCTAACTATCTGACCAAGTACGTTTCGATTATTATACCCATATAATACCTGCAACATTTCAAGATTTCCTCTATTAATCTACTAATGATTTACATAGTTAAATGAATTATGAAAATGTAGGATTTCATAAATGATGGAGAGATGAGGTACAAATATTTTTAAAAAGACACGCGAATTAGAACCTCCAATTTTTTAAAAGTCTGTTAATAATAGTCTCACAATCAAAGTTCATTACAGTAGTTATAAGAAATATCACAAATAATATAAGCTGGATCAGCTCTGCTGTCTCAATCAATGGATCAATTAACTTATAGGTAACAGGCATTTATATTTCATTGATTATCAGAAAAGTAAGTTTCCAAAATGAAATATTTATTGAAGACTCTACACAAGGGATTCACACACACACACACTCTGATTCATTTTCGGTTAATTTTGAGTCATCTGCTATTATTAAATTAAAATAATAACGTAATAATGTTCGTTTAGTCAATACACAGTACGATGCACGCGCGTCTTATATTTATCAGTTTCAACGTAATACGCATATGCATAAGCATATCTAATACACATTAAAATTTTATCATACTCAGAATTTTAATGCAAGCTGTTGAATTACTGTAATATCATCACAAACCATACTTTTCCTACTGCTGGGCTTGGATGAAACTGAGAAGAGTGCGGATGGTAGACTCAAGTTGACACGCCCTTTAAGAACATTATGAAGAATTAGGTGTGCTGGTTTCCTCTTCTGTTTTACTTCACCAAAGTAATCATTAATTAAAAAAAAAAAAGTAATTATTCATTACGAATTATTAATTTTAACTTGAAATACGCTCATCAGTACTTATGGAAAGTAAGAAGTGCGTGCAGGATTCGAACGTTCAGTTGACCATCGTTCGCTCGCACCACTAGGTTATCACTGCTTTAATAAAATATTAATTCAAATTCAATGACTATAACATTTAATTGTCTCGATATTTTGATGATAAGCTTAGGCGCGTTTTTCTTAGTTTCTAGGTCGGATAATAAAATTGATTTATCACTGAATAGAAGAATCGAGAAAAGAAACTCCTCTGCGTAACTTTTAAATTGATAATAACAGTGAATAAATGTAAACAACCTTCAAACGAATGGGACAGATGAGCTACTGCAATATTTACTCACTAATAGCCAGGCCTCGTTTTTAATACCAAAGGTATCATAGAATTGTTTGAGTAATTTACATTTTGCAGTATAGAAAAACCTTGTAAATGGTAATTTAATTTCAGAAACGGTTTAAACTTCAAAATTTAATTATGTGTTGATATTTAGCTACTAAAATATAACGGAGGCCAGATTATATAAAAGGTGTATATATATAATACAATTACCTATGTATTTCTTAAAAACCTAGCAGGATTGCTATTGAAAAAATAGTCTGGCTCTCCATGCAAACATCACATGGAAACCATTTATTTCCAATTTAAAGTTTTTGAAGTAGTATATTTTTCTAATAATAATTATAATAAATAATGCTATGACGCACGACACTCGAATCTATGGAAGTTGAAAAGCGGCTACTAGGCTATTTATTCCGATTGAGCTCGTAGAGATCACGACACGACCCGCGGTCAAGTGATCGTGCCGGCAGTTTGTTTCGCTAATGACGCTGACACAGTAAAAGCCCATAAACTTGTTATAAGCCGCCACTTTTTATCACGTGACAGTACCTTTAAACTTTTGATGCCGCTGAATTGTAATTACGACCACATGATTATAAGCGTCTAACGCCTTCATGCTACATTAACAAGAGCACATTGACATACTTCTTTCGCGAAGAAATTTCTAATTTATTTAGCAAAAAAAATTTTTGTCAACCTATAAATGGTCTAAATCGCTGTAAGAAATAATGATTTACTGTCGATTGCAGAGCGGTTGGGCCATTAGTGCGTGGTTTTACTGTTTTCCGAGGCGATAACACTTGCAGCAATTGTGTAACGGGTCCATAGTTTACTGTTTGTATCGATTTGGGAGAGCGCTCGCACGCGCCGCTCGTGTGGGAGTCACGCGAGCACGCGGAAGGTTTGAGATCATCAATCATAGGATTTGATTCGCAGCGCTACCTCTGCAAGTAATGGAAGCAAAAACTGAATGATGGCACGCGAATGCCAGGCGACATTTCCTTTTATGCATTCAATGGCGTTGCAGCCAATTGAACATTCTTTGTGAGTTGTCGATCACTTCACGATATCATTTCAGCCGGCTTGATGCTATGGCTTTTTCTTTAGAATGACTTCTATATTAAAAGCGCTACATACCGGCAACGATTGTTCAAGTGCATTTTATTCCATGTGGTCCTATCTGAATAATGCCACTAGGGCTAACAGCCCTAGAAAACAAAAATTGTCTATGAAACTTTAAGAAAGAATAGAAATTCGAAAAAAACATTGTTTACTACTAATTCCCATGCCCCGAGACAGCGGGGCATCAGTGCCTCATTATGTTAAATTCTTGACATTTAATACTCAGTGTAATAATTGTAGGTACGCTAATTAAGTGTAACATGTGTTCATTAAAAATAAACATTTAACTGAGTAAATTTAGAGTAACTGGGACAAAACCTACCGCGAGTATTTGCATTACGCTAATCTGCGTTTTATCCACTTTCTATTCTGAATTGGAACAAGAAATCTCAAGAAATGTTTATAATAATCAAGTTAACCTACTTTTTAATTGTTTATTTTTCTAAGTTTGTAAAAATACTAAGTTTACAATTATAATAAAATATACGTTATCTAGATTTTTTCCGTTACGCCTTAAAAAGGTACCTAGACCACAAACAGGGCAAATATTCGCTGATCCAACCACAAAAAATGTGAGCGTCAGAAAATTGGCCAAGTGCGGGTCGGACAATAATAATAATTATACTCTTTTTACTCGAATACTAAGGAAAGTTTGAAAGAAAAGGTTCTTCACGTGTATCTTGTTTTAAAAGCGTATCTTCAGTCTTCCAAATTATTTATTAACAGTATTTCGGTACTTAAAAATATTTTCTGAATACTTACAACAGAAAACAGTGACGTTATCTCCGTTCTATTCCGTGCTTTAGATGCAGTTAAGTTTGGATCAAGCGAATAACTGATATAACACGTGCTCGTGTACTATAATTTGTGTCGAGTGACGGGTCTGGCGGTGTCCAATAGGTTTTTGCATGCCTTGCTGAGGACTTGGAAACCTAGTTATGGTAAATTACATCGATTGAATACAAGCATGATGTACTGAGGTCATGTAACCTACACTAGGATTGAATACCTACTACGCGTGGATGAATTTGGACACTTAGATTTATTAGATTGAATCTTGCCCGGCCCCGTATTGATAATCAGATGGCTTGTCTTATTTGAAGGCTATTTACCTAACTAGAAAAAATGGTTTGCAATTTAAGCTTTATTTTACTTTGGATGCGGCATTATCAGGTCGTCAGTGGAACGGTTACAAAAGATTTGCAGGGACAGGAGAATAATCAAACGAAGGGTGTTCATTGATAGACTAATGAAATGTTTAGTCTTGCCAATCTTTCTCCATGAATCTGAAAATTGATCTCTAAGGTTGAGGAATTGTCGTAAAATTAACACATAAGAGATATGGTGGTACTGGAGATCCTGTGGACGGCCTTTTGCACCAATATTTACATGTCAAAAAGCTTCCTATTTTCGTCAACTGTGCAATTACTATATAATATTGAAATTCTTTGGTCACATCTTCAAAAATGAGAACTGGGTGATAAAAGGCTGTCTATATTCAGGGTGAATGGGCAAAAGATCACGCGGTCAATCACCAACCTTCTGGATGAAGTCGACTACTAAGTTCACTGGCCCAGTGTCCTTAAACTACTAAAAGTTTAAGTATTTATATATCTGACAGTAGATACTACAATGAGTAACGGTATTGTAACGGTATTAGGTAGTAAACAAATAACCTAAGTGCATGTTCTGATACTGACTTAGGAAGGAGTACCTAGGTGGCACTAAAGAGTGGCATTTGGCAGTGATGCGGAACGCTGGTTGCACCTGTTCTTATACTATACTCGTAGATCCCCTCTAATACCATTAGCCTTTACATACAAAGTAATAATTTATTAATTAAGTACCTACAGCATAATTAAAGAGTGTTATTCCAAGAATCAATAAGAAAAAACCGGCTAAGTGCGTATCGAGCCACGCGCAATATAGGCTTCCGTAGTCCGAAGTTAATCGACTAGTACTTGTTAACTTGCAAAGTTGGCCTAGCCGTGATAGCTTTATTTTAAAATTCATCATGTATGACTTCTGAGAATTTTATCATAATTATGTCCAGTAGGTATCAACCATTTAGAAGGCAAAGTGGGAAAATGGTGGACATTTCAATATTTTGCAAACGGATTCCTGAATCCAAGAAACGTAAATTCAAATATGATTAAAATCCCTTTACGTGTACGGAAGTCGGAAGGTTCCCTGAGTTTATTTTTTTAAATTAGTCCACATTTTTTAGGACGATACCTACCTAAATATTGTAGTATTAAGAGTGTCTGTGCTAATTAGCTTAGTATGAATCAACAGACAGTCAAAGCCAGAAGACTCGAGTGGTGCAATGGTTAGAATTCCGGACCGCCACAAAAGGTCTTGGATGAAATTACCAGCGAAGCAGAAAATTTTTAATTTATAATTCCAGCCTAAGAGTATGCTGTCTTGGCTTTATGTGTTGTCCAGTACTTCCAAAACACAAGAAATCCTTGTGCGTGCAGCTGTATTTGTTATTATAATTTAATCGTGTTTTAACCAGGGAACCCTGAAAACTGTTCGTAGTAAAGTAACTAACATTCTGCAAAATAACTATAAATCAAGGTGTTATCAAACCTTATCTTGAAACTGATTGACTTTCTACTGTATAATTATCGATCAATTGAATAGTTCAGTACAAGCTCGGCATTAGAGGTAAGTACTATTAATGTTATCGGGCGATCACTTCAGCAGCTCTCGCGATGGCCAGATTGCGGCGATTGCGCGCCGCACATAACATCGGCGACCCGGTCCCTGCCGTCACTCAATCAACGATTTCGATTTCTCCACGCGAATGTCACGCCAACGCATCTGCGGCTAGCGATGGAACTCCATTCCATCTAATCCGGCGCCAATCAGCGATGTAGATCACGAGATTGTCAAATTGTAATTCGGCGGTGGCGTCGTGAGAACGGTAGGGCACGGTGGTCGTGGTGGCAGGTGGCCCCTCCTTGCAGCGGGGGCCCGGTGGCTCGAGCCGGGCCGGCCGCGGCGCAGTGCACTCCTAGCCCGTCGTAGGCGCACCACGCGGACCATCGAACCCTCGCTAAGCTCTTACACACTCGTACAATCGTAGCACGCGCGGGAAAGCTCGACAACCGACTCTCGCGCCGAGCGCATCGCACGAGCTTTCAACTGTGGCTGTGTAGTACAAACACCTGTGATCTTGTTCGTAATTTTAAGTAAATCAGTAGAAGCTCCAGTTTGTTTTTGTGGTAGCATCAGTAAGGTAATCGGGGCAGATAGCATTAACGGTTGGCTCCGCGCTCGAGTGTGGCAGACCGCAAGCATGACGAGCGCCGTCGACTGCGCTCTCGTGCTGCTCATCGCGGTAAGTTTTTATTTATTTATGTACCTGTATTATTTATTTATAAGTACGAGGATATGTTTGTCATTTTGTTAATTGACTGCTTGATAATCTTATTACACCCTGAAACATCAGTTACTAGTTCCACGGTACAAATTAGTATTGTCCTTGTGAACACGATAATTTAAATACTACTTGGAGTACTCGGGATAAACCACCGAAAGTTTATTTAAAAATAGGTCATAATTATTTTTGTAACTCTTTTCACGTTTGTAAATATCAATGGGTACCTAATTTGAAATGTACAATATTATTTCTTAATCTTTGAAAAAAATCTTTTTTTTTAGTACACCATTATGAACAGCTTTTCATGTCTGTGCTGACTTTTTGGGTCAAATCTTTAAAGCTAAAATAGAACTAAGGAGTTAGATAGGTGCTTAATTCATATTAACCTATAAGGCTACATAAATAATGTTTTAGTTCCGATGACAATGCATATTTAAATTCCGCATGACCTGATACTAGACGTAGCATTGGCTCCAGGTAAGGGAACACCGGAAGTGCTAGCTAGTACCTACAGGGTACAGGGTACAAAATTGATAATCTATTTTGTGTACAGGGTGTGAGCATGTTTTTAGTTTTTTTTAAGCTTTTATTCAACTTGCTTCTTTGGGTTCAATCATATCATTGCAAGTTCAATTAGAATTACTTCCTCTTATCACGCAATATCGAAATTTTATACATTGCTCTACATTCAGTATCAATGATTTTTTTTAAAGTGTAGCTTAATATTAGCACTCAGAATTGGCTCCAAATGAAGGAGAACTCAAACAGCGCAGTTTTTAAATTTTAAGCGCGTTATTTTTTTTTACTTTACAATTCTTCAAACTATAAATAATATGATATTCATATAAAACAATTAATATCCGTGATATTGTCAGTATATAGTTCCTACTTGTATTTAAATAACGATTGAATTTTCTGCTCTGTTTAACAAGCTGCTAACGTTGAATGTCTAACGACCGCCATTAAAGTAAAAGTACCTTACCGCCGTAAAATTTATCGACGCAGTGACCTCCTGAGACATCGTGAACACGAGATGAATGGATTCCATTAATAATATTAAATTTCACGGTCCAAAGAATCGGATGATTCGCACATGAACTTCATAATTACGTATGAAAATAATTTTAATTTCACATTTCATTCACGTTTACGATTTAAGGCTCTACTTTAACAAAAAGTGTCTAAATTAATTTAAAGTAAGTTCCTTACGTAAAGTTTATGTGCTAAATATATTATTAATGCTAAATGTATATCATTAGTTATTACAATCCCTATTTGTCCCACTGTTGGGCTCAAGTCTCCTCCCACAATGTGAGGGGTGCAGGCCATAGTCCATCGTGCTAGCCAAGTGCATCGGTAGATTTAAAACTCTTAGGCAGGTTTGCTCACGATGTTTTCCTTCATCGTAGAAGGTGATTATTTTATCAATTTGTAATATGCACAAAACTTTTAGAAAAAAGGGGTGCATGCAGAATTTGAACTCGGGACCTCGCGTTCCAGAGACCAACATTCAAACCAGTAGACTGTCACTGCTACATAACATATTATCAACATACTTATATACTCGAATGACCTCAAATTTATTTATTTATAGGTTCATGATTGTTCCGAGTATAGTGGCTCTATTCTATAAAATAACATAGAAATGACAATAAATGGTAGAGATGGTACCTAGCTAGTAAATTTTCTTTGTTTTGTTTTCAGTCTTAGCCGGAAATACATCGGTGATTTGTCTAATACTTTGACCCGCATGTTTTACTTAAAAAAAAAACTATACCTTCGCTTCACAAACAGCCTAAAAATGTATTCAGAAAAAAACACCTAGTGTTCCACACATTGTTAGTATATAAATAAGTAGAAGTGCCAACTAACACATAAAAAGTCTAGAAACGAGCGTGTTACAGCTTAATAATAAATAGAGGAGAAACATCTATGTTACAATTCTAACACTGAAAAATTACGATATCAGGCGGTAAATCTTTGATGTCCGAATCGTTATGTTACTAATGAGAGTAACCACCGTGGAGTTATAACGTCTATTGACCACGCTTGCGGTAATTGGTACGAGTTAGCGCGATACGAAGTCTCGGAATACCGAATAAAATCAGGCAATATCTTTCAAACGTACCATGAAAGCAATTTGGTATAACAGTTAAATACCAACCCATTTACGAGTATGATCCGCTAACCTCCTTATAAGGTTCGCGATACGGAATGGAATGAAATAACAAACGTAATCATTAAAATACATGAATATGCAAATAACGACGCAGTATTCACTTGATATACCTACTCGGTACGAGGTATTTAACTGTAAAACTCTGTTAAGTAGTATTGAATTATTGAATGGATACTTTGGTCATTGATCGCGTTTTGTTATGCAATGTTTTACATGGTTTTACATACATACATTGTTTATACTGATTAACATAAAAGCACAAAAGAAACTTATTTATAAACAACTGCATCAGTATAGTATACCTATACCTATTCAATTATACAAAAATCAAATAGATACATAAAAAATAATAAATATAGGAAGTGATATAGGATGCTAGGGCCAGCAGTAAACAAATGAATATCTGAATCTGAAATATGTTTGTGAGTAATTAATGAACCAACTATTAGCGTATTTTTAACGTCTCTATCCTTCACAGCTGAAATTAGGAAATAAACCTAGCTCCTAAAAAGCTCCGCGTGAAGCACTAGTGTTATAAGTCTTCGGAAATACACACAGTATAAAGAGGCATCAGGTATTATTCTCTACTGTATTCCGTTTAACCTGAAAGCACGCCCAAGTACTAAATTCCAATAATAATGCATGTTTCACTACTTTCCCGCGACACTCACTATCTAGTTACATTTGACCGTAAAGCTAAAATTACTTTTCCTACCCAGCTTAACCTGCAGTAAATCCTTTCTTTAATAGCCGCTACTCGGTTGCGAGAGGTTCAATAAATATTTTTGTTTGGAAACTCTAAAATTATGGCCTTTTTTGAGGGCTGAATCTATGCTAATATTCGAAACTACATCTACTCGTACTCATCCGATTTTTAATTTATTTTCACCGGGAGAGTGTAGAGTAGGAGCGACATAGGCAATTAGTTTCTTTTTTATTTTTCTTTTTAATTTTAATTGCAACCTGTAGTACCAGAGCGGGCGCTTTTAAATAAAAAGATTAACAAGATTTCCGATACACAATTTATGAGCATTAATATAAAAACAAATTTAATTTACGGTCGTGCCTCAGTGATCTTACTTGTACAAGTCGGGACTACTAGCTGCTATAAGTTCGTTATCTTATCAATCTAATGTTCAGATTATAACCCTTGATTGCTCCCAGATGGGCAGAGCGTGAAGGGAGCATTACCATGAAGTGCTCAACCGAGCACCGCAGTACATTGCACTTGAAAGTGCAATTATTAACGAACAAATGCAATAAACCTGACAATAAACGATCCGGTTTTAACAAAGCTCAATAGAACTTAGTACGGAAAAGCATGCGCAGGGGAGGAATAATATGCCTATTTGCCTACCTATTTGTGTATTGCTATTAATATAAATATAAATAGTATTGAAGTAAATAAAAAAAACGCTTACACACACACACCCCCGCACTAGGATTCCCTGTGTCGCGGGCGGCATGGACGACACTCAAATAAGACATCACTAACACCCATGACCCGAGGACAATTATTTATCTGTCACATAAATATCTGCCCCGGCCGGGAATCGAACCCGGGACCTCGAGCTTCGCAGGCAGGGTCACTACCAACTAGGCTACGGGGCCGTCAAATAAAAATAAAAAGTATTGAGGTTAATATAAATAGTATTGAAGCGCTCATAGGCCTTCTAAGATATCGACAAAGTTAAGCAACAGCCGGGCGCAGTCGGTAGTTGGATGGGTGACCGCTAGTGGCAAAATTTCTTGAACGCTTCTTGGGTTGCCTACTAACCCCTCCACCAATCCTCACTGGAGCAGCGTGGTGGAGTATGCACTAGGCCTCCTCAGTTACGAGGAGAGGCTCGTGCTTTGTAGTGCTCTCCGAAGCTTGGAAAACTGAAGAAATCGCCACTAATGGTTACTCAGTTAACTAGAGACTGCACTCAATGTTGCTTTATTCAATCCATCACATAAGGGTCGACATATGCCGCCGAGGTATGACACATGAACGTTTCTAATTACTAGGTATGACATCATAAAATTCTCTTAATTAATTAAAATGGTAGTCTCGGAGAGAGCTGCCTTACCTCGTTGGAAAAATTAATCTGGGAATATTGTGTACAAACATAATATTGAGATAAGAAATATTTTCAAACTTTCCTTTTTAAATACCTTCTTGCTTGAATCATAAGCGTATTTGGAATACTTACATGAATAAATTACTTTGATTTTGATTTAATCATATTTTTCCTTTTGAATGTTCATCAAATGTATTAAAAAAGACAAATTAATTAAATTAATTTAGTTTCGTATGTATATCTATCTATATCTCTAAGTGTTAATGAAACAGTATTTTTTATTCGTCTAGATTGCAAGTAAATCTCATAAATTATCATTCTCAGTTTGATAATTAAGTATTATCAGTCGGTGATGTGATCAGATCATTAAGATAAATTGACACAAAATTTGATCGACGTCAAGCACATTTTGATCAGTAATTATAAACTTCTGATAGCGTCAATTAAAGAAGTTTAGTACTTTAATCTATATTAATAATCTTAAATGCAGCATTAACTAGGCCTCAGGGGAATAACTGTGGGACAAGTGATATTAAATAGAAATCAATCTATTAATCCCGCACCGACTTCGCACCGGGTTTAAAAAATATATATGTAGATGGCATTTAATTTTACTAATCGGTTACAACACTTACAACGCGGCATACTTATTATCGGTCAAAAAATATTAAAAATTTAGTAAGTAGGTACCTTGTTTCTAAGACTACCTCCAACAAATAAGTTAACAACCTTTACCTATGTGTAATATGTATTAGTTTTCGTTCCCTGGTATCTATTGAAAGATGCTAAAATCGTACAATAATTTTAATCTCTAAATGTGAAAAGAGAAATTTATTTCACACACCTAAAATTCACAGCTCATTATTATTAACGGTGCGACATACTTATTAAAAGGCGTTGAAATTGTTAATTTTTCGAGATTATTTTAATCAATGAAAATATTTGCTTGCCTCATTACTAAAGTATTCGCCGTCCGAAGCACGAAAAGATGTAGCGATTAAAACAAACGTTAAACTTTGTCGTAATTTAAAAAAGTCGAACCACCTTCTGAAAGCAGTTTCGAAACTTTAATTCAATGAACAAATAACTGAACCGGTGACTGATAACACAACCTCTTCAAACGTTTTAAGTCAATGCTAGGATTTCGATCTTTTAGGTGTTTTATTACGTTTTTAATAAAAAAACAAAATATCTGCAAACCTTAACGTGTTTCAGCCGCAGTATCAAAGACCCAAATAGAATTCGAATACCACATTTGGCCAGCAACATGTGGACGATGATAAATGGATCACTTTTATCCCTTGGTATTGGCCCATTCTATGGGCGAAGATGACCGTCTAAGATCAGATGATGTTTGCCAATTTCTTGACTTTTTGACATAAAAATCACAAACGAATTTAGTAAATCAGGATTGCATGACAAAACGTAAAAAAATTAAAATATCCGACACAAAATTGTTCGTGTTAACAGACAATATTCTCAGATATCTTTGGTATCAGACACTTGGTCGTGTCCTATCTATGTTGAACAGCAGTCCAGGTAATTAACCAAATCACGTGGGAACTAGATACTCTATCGTTCGTGGGACATCACTAAACAAAGTTAAGGAAGTCAACATCAGTGTATTTTAAAACGAGTAATTGAGTTGAGATCCACTGACAATCTCTTAAGTGCAATGGCCATCTTGTGATCTGATCTACTTGAGTTATAATCATTTACTTCGTTATTTTGTA
The DNA here is from genome assembly GCA_018249155.1 of Panoquina ocola ocola. Taxonomy (NCBI): domain Eukaryota; kingdom Metazoa; phylum Arthropoda; class Insecta; order Lepidoptera; family Hesperiidae; genus Panoquina; species Panoquina ocola. The sequence continues at coordinate 16,474 of DWKA01000145.1, forward strand.
TTGAAATTTGTTTCTGTAGGTATAATGGTGTATAATTATGTATACCAGCACATAACTGTTAAACTTTTAAAGTATTTGGCTTTTTAAGTTAACACCAGAATTATTTTTGAAGGAAAGTAATTATGGTAATAAGTATGTGCGAAATCAGAGACAGATTCAGAGTGCAAAAAAGCAAAGAAATATTTACTTAAGATCATTTAAATAAGTAAAAAGACATTAGCCCAAATACTGAGCTCCGTGAATTCGTTCCGATCCGAAAAGCAATTTCGTTCCTGATCGAATGCTCTGCATAATACGCGCTGAAGCTTTTGTCTTCGGATTTCGAAGCAATCGATTCAAGCCGCTTCATTACGCTACGGTCCGCGTTGCGTTCTGACCCTAATGTTGGATTTGAACCATACCACTCATGACCGTAAAATCGAGGTGTACTTTACTTGCCGTCTAATATCAGCCTCAGTACAGCACAAGAGAATTACAATAAAGCTGTTTTCCAGTAATAAACTCCTGAATACCGAATACCGAATACTGAATACCGAAACTTCTTCGTTTAAAGTATACTAGTGGCCCGCCCTCGCTTCACTTCGGGAAAACTTCTCCTATTCATCTTAGCGTTAGATGTTATATAGCCTATAGCCTTCCTCGATAAATGGGCTGTCTACCACTGAAAGAATTTTTCAAATCGGACCAGTAGTTCCTGAGATTAACGCGTTCAATCAATAAAACCAACAAATTCTTCAGCTTCAAATATTAGTAAAGTATATAAAAACCTTAACTTACCAAAGATATGAAAACTACACAGAAAACTAAAACCATTAGAACACTGAAATAGTTTACAGGGAAATAAATTCGGCGTCTCTCTTCACGCCCAATAGACAGAGTAACACCGTTTTGGAAGAAACCGTTTATCCGTCTGAGTTCAAATTTTGCATACAAGCATTCACTAACAGTGCTGTCAGTATTATCACCTCAAATTGTTTCCGCACAGTGAACACGCAACGGTCAATTATTGACCTCTGGCGGCAACTTTGAATGAGTTCAAGTTAAAACTTTGGTTGATTGATGTCATTCATGTCATGTATGAGAAGATATTCTGATAAGCAAAGTTAAAATAAATAATGTAAAAATGTATACATATTATGGATTAATGATGAAGCTTATACAAAGGTATAAATTTATCTACAAACCTGTTCAAAGATATTCTGTGGAATTTGTATAATACCCAATGACATTCAAAAGCTACATCGTGTACCTACACCCATGCCTAATTCGAATTCAGATACGAAACCCTATAAAGTATATTTAGTTCATTAATACCGATTACTTATGTACGTATGTATAATTGTATACTATACTTATTCCTATAACAAGATGCACTAACCACTGAATCGTTAATTCGTTCCGCTTGTTAGTCGTAAGTCAATACGTAAACTAACAATTAGTGTAGGTAGATTTACTTTCAACACTGACTGCATTAACTGACATCATCTTGCATCAAATTGATCTTACCTCGTTTACCTAACAAAATGTTGTTTTTGTTATTTATTTTATATTACTTACTTAAAGTTAAATTTGTGTGCAGTGTTTTTTTAACTTTTACAGTCGGGTTTTTACTTTTACTTTCAAAAATCTGCACTTAGGAAGTGTTTGGGAAAAGGAATTTAATTTGATGAATGCAGCTATAAATAGTACAGTTATAAAAATAAAATAATACTTAATAATGATTTTGTTGTGTCTATATTATTACCACAAAGACAAATAAAAGTAGGTACTTACTACTTATGTAGAAAGTTAAATGTTTTAGTCTAGTTTCTTACTGAACCTGGGACAACGCGAGAAAATTACCCCTTTTCTTTTCCTTATCCGAAGTTTACGTAATTTTATATTAAAACATAGAACCATCGTGGTCACGTAAAATATTAGTTAAATAAAATAATACTTACAGCGAAAGTAATCGCGGACGTTTGCGGTTAGCCCGATCACCATTGGCAAGCCTAGGTCTCGCGATGTCCACTGGCCATTTATATAGGTTGCCAGATGAAACCACAGATAAATATATATTTACAAGTATCTCTGCATACAAAATGTAAACTAAACTAAGTATATTTTAAAAAACAAATCTGAATGGAATTGTACGCATTTAAAGTTGTAAAGAATGTCATACATGTAGCACAGAGAACTATATTATACTCAATACGCGTATTATTTATTATTAATTCTTAAATACACGTCGGGGACACTTATTGGGTTAAATTAAGTAATCTGTGCTTTAAATCTCAACTTTTTTTTATTGTACTTCAATATATGTTATAGGTACCCATAGAAACTAAAGAAAAAGATTAGTTAAAAATAATTGCGCATAGAGGTAAATTTAACGGTTATCTTGCGCCGATCGAATTTCGAATTATTTTAATTGCATGCACAAGTAACAATGCTACGATTGAGGGAATAGTTAACGAATTGTTTAATTGTTAGATCGGACTTCCGACAATTATTTGAATTCTCATTGTTACAGATCCACACAGCTCTCGCGCAAGACTACGATGGTAAATCATTCACTTTGACTTTGTACTCACAATTAGTCATTAAGTATTTGACTAACTAGTTATTATTATCATCCATATACCTACTTTCATAGTACCGACAGCATATAATTAAGTGCCTAGATATACTCGTACATGTGCGCAATAAGTAAATAGCTTTAAATCTGTACATTAATACAGACTATATTTAACTAGCCTCCATCCAGTACTAAGTTCTAGTTAGTAAGGTAATAGGACCGACCCGACCGACCTTCCCGACATATACATAGTCCGAATACAGATACGTAATGGAGAAGCTACTTACTTTCAGTGACAGACATCCAATGCACTTTTGCGAGTGGCGGCAGTGGATTGCGCGACTCAGTCACCGCGTTATTACGGAAGCCGGAAGGGTTCCGAGGAGCTCCGCTGTTCGCGGACGACCGCACCACCGACCCCCTGGGGGACCCCGTTTGTCAAATACGACCAGAGCCAGAAGACCCTACGAATTTGCTATACCGTTTGCGGATCACAGACTTCACCAAATGTGGAGTGCTGAAGCGAAATGTGAGTAGCATCTTGTTTTAACCACCGTTTTCTCAAAAGACTACCTGCTATTAAAGAAGAGTGTACGTGGGTAAATGTTGATAATATCTACATTTCCAACTTCAATAAACTTAGATAAACTATTCCATAAAAGTAGTTACATATTACTCATTAGTCATAAGTCGTATAACATGCGGACAACTAAACAATAAACTCACTAATTAATTAGGTACTAACATTAATGAATTACAAGTAAGCATAATACTTGATTGCAATAATAAAATTGCATTCGCTGATATGCATTTACCACGCGTGCATTGTGTCATCGCAATATCAGTACATTATATCGAAGCCGTTACTATAACAGTATGGAGTGTACGAGTGGCCTACACACAACTAGGTGCTCAGCTGATGTATTATTAACTTGAACAGCGCGACCGGTACTAGTACTAGTATCTCGGTACAGAGAAACTTTAAGATATATGTCAATAGGCGTAAATGCTATATTGTAACTTGTAAGATAAATGGAAAACGGAATGCGGTCCTTGGTGAAATCACGCGGAGCTTCTTGTAAGTTCGCTTTGAGACTTTAGAAGTAGAGCTTTCGAGTTATGCGTGGGTTTTGCATTTATTAATAGGTTCGTAAATGAGTATTATTCATTCACAAACATATTTTTAAATTCCCTAGTTTTCTATTTTAAGGAAGTATGTAGATAAAAAAAAAAAAATATGGTGCTTTGTTGATCGAAGATCTAGTTATTAAAGATTCTTGTTCACACATTTTCTTTGTCTTTAGTAGTAAGTATGGATCATTTATGGAGGCTTGATAACTGAAACGGCGCTTCCGTCATGCCACTTTTCCTGAGCTAAGTTTTATAATAGAATTTTTGTTTTTATAATAAGTAACATTTTTTTAGCATATAAACGTAACAAGCCAGTATCAAGTAAGTCTCATCTGCAACTTAATACACTAAGTACAGCCGAGTCTTTCCTGGTTGTAATTCCTTCCGATAGTTTGGCGTCTCCTGGGCATAATGCAATCAAACTAAGAACCGGAAAGAAGATTAAAACAGCGGCTATGACACAAATGACCCGAATTCATTCCTGTTTAGGACTGTTGGCACTCACTTTTCTTTTAAATTCTAGTGTGGAGTGTGGACAAGATTGCAAAAACCTTTAATATTTAATTTTCAGTTACGAAAATTTTATAAATTTTTGAGTAAATAATTGGTATATCCAGGGCTTCGTGCACGTGCGGGTGTGGTTCCCGCAGTTCCCGGGCGTGGTGATGCAGTCGGACCAGGAGCTCATCATCATGTGCAAGCCTCCAGAGCCCACCATCATCGAGAACAAGGCTGCAGGTTTTGCCGGTAGCTTGTGAGTATAGTAATAAGTACACATACGCATGCACTTAGGCACAGGCATGATCGTAAATACAATCATGGGGGAGGTACTTGGCAAGAATCTGAAAGTGACAGTTAGAAACAAAAAGCAGGGCAAAAGGTTACCTACCCATGACTATATTTCTATTTCTCTTTGCCTTTTCTAACGATTAGCTACTTGTGGTGTTCTGGCTTTATCTGGTCTTAAATATAAACAACTTCTCCATGTCAATGTGATGAGACGAAGGAATGACATTGATAACTGGCCCTTGCTATTTGGGTTATTCCCGTGGGCTCCCATTCCCATTTTCACCTGTCCCATTAGACCCCGAAAACGATTAATTTGATTTGTAATTTATTATTACTTTCACCTTCTTTTTTTCAACTTGTACAGTTGACAGAAAAGTGCTTCAAGCTTAGCCTTAAGACAATAAAATTATGTTAGGTTTATGGATAAAATAGCAGTGATAGCCTAGTGGTTTGAACGTTGGTCTCTCGAACGGGAGGTCGTGCGTTCGAATCCTGCACGCACCAC
>DWKA01000146.1:0-21454 GCA_018249155.1 Panoquina ocola ocola
ACATAACTTATAGAAAATTAGTGGTGCGTGCAGGATTTGAACGCACGACCTCCCGTTCGAGAGACCAACGTTCAAACAAATAGGCTATCTCTGTTTTAGATATCCACGCCTATATACATGAAATCATAAATGGTCGATTAAACATAAATTAGATAAATTAATTAGAAGTTTGACGTTGTTTCTACAGATGGCGCTTATCTGTTTCTCATTGACACAAGGAAATTATATGAAGCTTCTTTCTTGGTTTCCTTGCATAGATGTAAGATAATTTATCTTTATCTAACCTGTGAATCAACAAGTCAAAACAATGTCATGTCATTGATTTTAATTTCTAATGTCATTGTCAGCTGAACTGTGAGTTTTAGCTTTATTTGCCGATTCGCCGAATTTATTTATTTTATAGTATTTTGCACTAGGTTGTGTGTATATTATGGTGATTCTGAAGGGAATAAAGGTTGAAATTAAATAGAGAATGAAATTTCTACGATGTTTTATACTAATTTTTAGTTGCTGTGCTATATCAAAAATGGTTACGTAGTTTCTACGAAACATAACATTAACGCTAGCTATTAGAGAATAAAATGCGGACATACATTGGCAAGAAACTGCAAGTGCAGGAGATAGAGGATGTGCAGTCTCGGTGCAGGCTGTGCCTGGGAAAGACGGAGGATATGGTTGCAATATTCGACGCCAATGTAGACGATATTTTTTCTGGCCTCTCGATGAGGATTGGTATGTGCCTTGGGTTAGAGGTACGTAGTACATTGTTTTTTGCATTTTTTATAATCCATTTGAAATGTCTGGTACTATATTACTACTGCTACAGGCTTCATATTTTACAATCTAATTTGCAAGGTCTTTCTCAAAATTTGCCTGCGTTGAGTCACTGCAAACTATTTGTTTAAGTGTAATTAATTTATCTATTGAGAACCAATCTCCCTCATTTTGTACCAACAGGTGTCAAGAGAAGATTTATTCCCAAAGTTTATATGTCAGCCATGCAACACTGATTTAGATAAATTCTACAATTTCAAGAAGAGCTGTGCTGCCACCTACAGGAAGCTCAAGGCCACCCTCACTGTTAATCAGGAAAAGAACACAAATAAACTAATTTCAAATAAACCTAATGAATCCAATGCAAATGTAGTGAGTGATCCATCTCAGAATTTAGAGGAAAATGACTTGTTAATCGACATTCCTAATAAATCACAATTGAAAGAAGCAAGTGTCCGTCAAGAAAATGAAATATTGCATGAAGTTGATGCTGAAAACAGTACATGTGAACGTGAGATAGGAGGAGTGAAGGAGGGTTGCCAGATACCGCTATCTGATGAATTATCTGAACTGATTGTGGAAGTCGATGACAATCAGTGGTGTCAAGGCAATAAGATTCTTGAGCCTGTGGAGGTAACTTAACTTTTTTATTCTATCTATTGAACACATTGTAGTTTAAATTAAGCTACCAATTGAAGAATATTGGAATTTATACTGTATCATTGTGTTGTTTAAGGAATATAATAATATATTGTTGTTCCAGATACAAAATGAGGAAACAAAAGATAAGACTTCCAGTAAAAGTGTTCATGGTTTACCAGCATATATTATAACAAGTCTGATAGATAAAGGAGTGTTGGCAAGACAGGGTGATGCACTGGAAATATTGGACCCAAGTACCCAAACCTTCACCTTGGAGGCTGCTTGTGGAAGTGAAATTACCATGGAGCTAGTGGAAGAGGATCCCTCTGTGAGGAAGTTTTTAATAAATCTCGTTTTAAATTATGAAGCACTAGCTTAAAAAATGCTTTACGTCACGTTTGTGAGAGACTCGTTCAACCTAACATTTATTTACGTTATAGATGCCTGCAGATGAATGCAACAAAACAGCACAACCTTCTAATGATTTGAAGAAAGAGTAAGTTCCAACATTAAATAACGTTCAAAATCACAATAGTTGTGTTCCTTACATGTGACAATAAACAACGTTCGTCGCTCACGCAGCGCGCGCACGTGCGGCACGTGCGGCGCGCGCTTCCCGTCGCGCTGCGCGCTGGCGCGGCACGCGCGCGTGCACTCGGGCGAGCGGCCCTTCGCCTGCGCCTGCGGCCGCCGCTTCGCGCAGCGCGAGGTGCTGCGCCGCCACCAGCTGCTGCACGAGGGTGGGTGGTCTCTACTTTACTGGTTTATTGCCTGAATCTGGACATAACAGATGTGCATTAGTCCGCCTATTATACCCCTTATTGATCATGGAAGCATTGCATAAATTGGAGAATTTAGGTACTCCAAAAAATAAATAACACCAATTTAGGTGCTTCTGAACAGCCTTAATTTATTATGATTTATCATGAACATTTTCTTTAGTGACCCAAGTTACGGTGCCTTGTAACCCGAGGTGTCTGTGTATCCCCAGACCAGCTCCCCTACCAGTGCCCGCAGTGCCCCAAGGCGTACACGCAGCGCGGCGCGCTGCTCGCCCACGCGCGTGCGCACGCGCCCGCCCCGCGCCCGCTCGTGCTGCACCGTTGCACACGCTGCCCCAAGCTCTTCCTCTACCCCTCCGGTGAGTCTCCCATTGACAGCTGTTTCTTGATTATTGTTCACAGGATATAAAATAGTGTTAATGTTATACATAAGTTCGCTTCAGCGACTGGCTGATAATAATGAGTCAATTATAATTATCTGAAATTAATATAATCAAAGAACATAATATAAAATAGTAATGCGTTCGTCTAATTCAATACTTCCAGGCATAATTTTAATCGAACCTCGCACAAAAAAAAAGATTTACTATAACTTGTTACATATGGTTTGTATCCAGGCCTGAGCCGGCACATGAACGTCCACCAAGGCCGCGACTACCCGTGCGACGAGTGTCCGCGCACCTTCACCGACAAGAGCTCGCTGCAGAGACACCGGCGCGCGCACCTGAAGCGCGCGAGGTGACGGCGCCGCGCGAGACACGATTTCGGTGCTCTTGACATACCACCGAATAATGCACACCCGATGGCAGAGTCGAAGGAATCTGACGATGATGAAATATCGATGGATATCGACCCGGAAATTATTTCGGATCGAACAGAAGATGAATCAGAGTTACAAATCGGTGACCAAACGCAGCAAGGTGATGAAATTTTGGTTTTGGATAAACCACAAACTATTGTAGGTCCGGAAGTTATCGGGCAGTCGCAAGCCGTTGCAGATCCTGGCATGACACAAGTAGTTTCAGACGTTATATATTCTACAGCTACACATGAATGTATGACAAGTGCTCGTGATGGTAAAACTGATGATCTGTATGATATACAGACTAATGATAGTACTCAATCCGCACCCAAAGTCAATATCGAAAAATTTAAAACCTTAGAAGCTCGTAAACGCAAAATTCAGTACCGCTGTGGTAATAAAAAACGTCTTTGTAAAATCAAAATTAATTTAATACAGTCAAAATCAAAGACTGTTAAATCAAAAATTATAAGAAGCGCGATTACACAATCCCGTGAAAAATGTGTCAGAGTGAAAATAAATGACAATTCTTCAGACGTAGATCGAAGACAAACAAATAAAAGTACCTTTGAATCCAAATACACACAGGTCGACTTTAATGCTCTAACGAAACCAATAAACCCACGACTTTATAAACTTAAGATTCATAGCCCAGAATGTATTAACAAACAACTTAATGAATCTGAGAGAAATTCAGATGTCTGTATGGAATCCTATAATAAGTCCAAACTTATTATCACAGTGTGTAAAGAAACTCAAACGGAATTAATGACATCTGATACCCCCATGTACAGTGAAACATCGGAACTTGTTAATGCAAATATTACATCTGAAGTGTATGTGGAACCTGGATTTATAGGCCATGAAAACAATACTCTACCTGATGAATTTAGACTTAATGAATCCAATTTCTTTATTCCACAATGTAATCAACGATATTGTGATCCTAGATTAAATACTCCAATGGATGAATTAAAGGTCTCAGAGCTCGATAACGAAATATGGGAAGATCCTGGAGAACAAGCTTGTTTGTTTGATAGTCATAATAACGAACATAACCAAAAACGAGCAACTGTTATTACTACTGCAATGTATAATAAATCACCAGCTAATGAATTTAAAATCCCTTCTCCAATGAGTGCACAAATCATTGATTGTAATAGAAATGCTGAGGTGACTAATGAAAATCGACCTACTATAATAAAATGTACACGAAACAATGAAAATAAAACGCCCTCCAAAGTATGCATTGAAGAAGAGAAGGTAAAAAGCGGTATTAATAAATCGGAAGATAGTGAACCCGAAAGAAAAATTGAAATGTGTAAAGAAACAAGAGTAAACAAAAATGTTGTCAATTCCGAAATCTCAAGCGGAAACCAGGACAATAAAAACGGAGTCAAAAAAGATGTCAGCCACAAATCAGAGCATAAACCAAAAATCTGTAATGAAGCAGGAGTAACACCGAGAGATAAGCCACCTAGACCTCACAATGCAGTGAATCGATTAGATATTTTAAAAAATGAGTTGCCCTACGTGTCTAAACCATCTCGGTTTACATTAAACAGACTAAAAGATCCACCTGGAGTGTGGAAACCTAAGCCGCCAGTCGCTCAACCCACAATTCATAATGCCGAATGCAAGGCAAAACGAGCCACAGGGAAAAACAATGTTGCATACAAATCCTATGAATACAATAAGTGGGCAGCCGCTTTGGATACTGAACTGTTAAAAGAAGTTCCTATTATCGATTCAAGCTTTAATATTCCAAAAGTATTAAATGTCGAAACTAATGCTGAAGTCTGGGATAAATTTATTATTAAAAGTGATGCTTATAACCGGCTGCTACCTAATGACAACATTCCAATGTGGTACCGGTCAGATAGTTCACTGAATGCAAAGATAGATGCGGTCATCTCGGCCACGACTTACGATCAGCGACGGAATTATGAAGCGGCGGCTGGTTGGAACTGGAAACCAGCTGATACTAATTCTCCAATCTGGAACCAACCCAGCGCTCACGAGCATGCATTCGAGTGCCTCGAGCCGATAGTCGATATTATCGAGTCTGACGATCCGTTGATGTTGAATGCTTACCCAGTTTTTAACACAGTGAACGTCGCGGCGGGCTGCGGCGGCACCATGATCGTGAGGGGGCCACAAGCACAAGAGGAGACACTCGACACATTATAATTACTTCTCCGAGTGTTAAAAAAAATCCTTTTCCCGAAATTTGTTGTTTATCGCGTGTCAAATTTACATTACATTGTAAGTTACAACTTACAAAATTATTAGTTGGTACTTCCAAGATACATGATAAAAATATTATAAAATGTATTATGCAAGAGATAGTTCAATCATGCTGCACTGATTGTACTTTTGATATTACATTATGTGAAGTATTTTTTACCGTAAATTCATATACTATTTAATACTATCAGTGCTCTGAAGAACTAGAAATGAAACTTGTAAATTATCAACATTGCAGCCAAGTGGTTGTCTGCCTATTAAATAGTCGGGTAGACCATTCATTGAATATTAAAACGTTGAGCATTAAGGCAGACTTAAATGCAGTCGTACATCTACTAGATCAAAATATTTAATCGTCATTCAATCATAATATGTACCTACTTTATAAAATTACCCGTAGCGTACTTGTACTCCAATGCGTTACTTAGAAGTATTAAAAATATTACTTGTCTATGACCACGGCGTAAATGTGATTCCATGTGCTGTGTGTATCGTCTAATCTAGTCTTTTGAATGTTTTCATATATCGTCCTCTAACGTACTGTAATGTACGATGTGTAATGATACTATTAAGTGTTAGTGAAATGTAGATATCACGCAATATTTTGCGAATCAAATGAATCAATAAAGAGGTATTAAACATTTCACTTTGGTTTAATTTCCTCGCATATTGTGGTAGTACAGGGTCCTGGTAGAAGCCAAATGAAACTCAACTCGTTACTTAAACATTTTATTGGAAAAAATTTTCATCCTAGATTGAAAGGCAACATGGTATTGTATAATTTTAGAAATTAATGACAAGATACAACGTTCAATACTCTGTGGGCTTCGGGACATGCGACGGATGGCACTTATGTTTACACGAACACGTACTAATTATTGCAACTATTTTTCACTTTTTCACAATTTTCTCACAAGAAACAAAGTAAACGCCACCGCATTGTAACTTATGGAATGCCTTTTACTCACTTAAAAAATAACATTATACACATCCTTTAAGCATACAATTAAATATTTTAGGAGCTATTTAGAATTTTGTTCAGGAGGAGGCTCGAAGCGGGCCGCGGTCGCCGGCCGCTCTCCTGCCGCAATACCAATCGATACAAAAATAACGAATATCGATACAAAAATCTACACTCGCAAAAATACTGGTGTCTGACACTCTCTGCACGACGATCAACACGAACACGACGCACGAGCGCGCTCCAGAACATGACTCACGGACGCTCCCACGGACATAACATAGTTACCGAATAAAATCCAAAATAGCTTATAAATAATTATAATAATAAAAACAATAATGTGCGCCGCGACGGCGCGCGGCGTGCATCCTCCACTACGATGTATACATATTCGGTTATTATAGCACATTATACTCTAAAATAAAATTACTATTAAGTAATAATCAATATTTACACTCGCAGTCCCGACGGACTCGCTCTCGACACTCGCCAGCACCTCCGACTCGCCCGTCTCCCGCCCCCATAACGCTACTGTATAACTATCCTTAGCTTACGTAGTCTCCAATGACATCTGAAGGCGGCGCAGGCCTCACCAAGTTGTGCTGCGACACGTTGGACGAACTGTTCATGTACGAGAGGTACTTTCCAGCTGTAATTATTAGGTGTCGCAATCTGTCGTCACTTCGTCACGCCCGCGCCGCCCCTCGCGCCGGTCACAAACGGCGGATATGCTTTGTGCACTTAAGCTACACGTTTCTATGAAAGAATTTTACAAGATTACATCATTACCAGCTACATGTAAATAGACATCCAGTAACAATATTCAAAATACGTTTCAAAAATGTATATAGCGGTACAGATTTTTATACGAATCAAAATGGATATACTTAGATATAAAGTCAAGAATCGTAAGGTCCTCCGAATCCGGCGGAACTTGATATTCCGCGCTCCTAACTACATCGATCGCGACCGCGCTGCTCTAATGAATGCCGTCGGAAGCTTCCTCACTCGTCGGACGATCAGTAAGTGACGATCGTTTTGTGACTGACATTAAAACGTTAAAAAATAGCAACACACCCAATCGTTGTAATCGTTGTCTAACAGAAATATCTAAATACATAATTCCTGCGACCCCGCGGACGGAACACGCCACGTCACCGAGCCACGCTCGCCGGATTCACTAGAGCAGCGCGCGCTACACGCAGTACTCCAAAGCGCTACTCGACGATAACACATCGGATACCATCGGCAATCTTCGTGTTTGTATACTGTCGCCTCAATCTCTCGTAAATGCATGGACGTCACCATTCGCCACGTACAACTTGGAAATGGATGATATACAACTGTTACAGATAAAGAAATTGTAGCCCGCTTCCGTATGGATGAGGCTCGTGACAGAGACGCCGCTCTACGAAGTCGAATATGTCCAATAACATGTATTTACATTCACCGTTATATAAAAGATCCACGACATTCTCCTAAAAGTAGGTACCGTACAGTTATTACCGTGCATTGAGAATACTATACACGACCGATTGAAAAAATATTTTTACAAGCATGTATCGTTCCGTCATGATTTAAACGTACAAATTACGCCGTTCATAAAAAATTAGGCCTTCACATAAACGTTATGTAAATAGAAAAAATTATAAAAGTAGATCAAAGAAATAAACACGTAGACAAGACAAAATATCGCGTGACGCAAGTCGCGTTCACGTGCACGCGGAAGGCAATAGTAACAAACAGTGCGCATAGTATTCTCGGCACGAGGCGACGGAACGAAGCCGAAGCGGTCCGAAGTGGTCCGAAGCAGCCGGTGGCGTCGGGAGCTACATGTTCTCGAACTGGTCGACGCGGCGCTTGGTGTTGCCCTTGCGGATCTCGCGCAGCGTCTTGTACTTGTCGCGGCCCTGGCGCACGTTCTCGCGGTGGATCTTGTCCATGGCCGTCTCCTTGGTCTCGTCGCGGGACTGCGCCAGGTCTTGTTTCAGCGCCTGCAACGATACCAGTATACACTTTAGTAACAATTCTAAATCGACATATCGGTGAGACACTAAAGCTAGTATTGAGGACCTCATTTAACTCATATAGAACCAAACTAAAAACTTTTTCTTTGTATGGTTAATAGTAACGTCATGACCGATGGTGCCAATAGTCTCCCAAACAGGATATAGTTTTCTACTTGTGTCTTGCACCCGGTAACTTCCAATACCTTCATGTTATAATAATATATCCTAGTTAAGTTTGATTGGTTTTATTTCACTAGGTGGTTAACTTCAACATGATTAATTATCTGGATTTACTTCTGTTCCTTGAAAAGTATCGATAATCTTAACTTAATGATTTAAAATTATTGTGGCTATGACTTCACTATGTTCAGAGTTTGATGACACTATAGAAAACTCAGTAACGTCGCTGCGTGTGCGTGCGTGCGTGCATGCGTACGTGCGTGCGTGTGTGTGTGTGCGTGGTGGGTGCTTCAAATCACTAGTGACGTCAATGTGTGGGCGTGCGTGTGTGTGTGCCTGCGTGCGTGCGTGCGTGTGTCTGTGTGTATCGTGTACCTTGAGCTGGTTGTGCAGGCGCTCGCTGCGCTCGGCGAGCGTGCGGCGGTCGGCGAGCGGGTCGACCAGGTCGTCCGGCGCGCGCGTAAGCTCGCCGCCGCCCGAGTCGCTGCCCTCCGAGCCGTCCGCCTCGCCGCCCTCGCCCCCCTCGCCGTCGCCCGCCTCGCCCCCTTCGCGCTCGCCGCTCTCCTCGCGCTCCGCCAGGTGGTGGTGCTGCGGGGTCGTGGCTGCTGCTAGCAGTGCCGCGGCCTCGTCCTGCGACCGACAACATCGTTAACTAACGTTTAATTACAACTAAAGCATGCATTAACTAATTTTCAATTTAGGTGCCAAGCTTTGAAATAATCAGTGTTATATTCAACGAACCACGGTAATTTTTTTTTATGTACATATATAATTTATAGGCAGACATTTGATCGCAATCTCACTTGATGGTAAATGATGATGCGGTCGAAGATGTAATAACCCAATCATATTCGCAGTAAGTACACACAATAGAGACATGACCGTGGATACAACCATCTCCACTGACACCTTAATAGTATCTGTCTAACTAGAGTAATATCTAGTACAAAGCAAGTAACAAGTGGGGCGTCACTGTAGACTCTAGCGCGGTACATTATCAGAATATCACATTCAAGTAATAAAATATTATGTGTTTTATAACTGATGATGATGATAATGATCTCCTTGACGTGTCTGTCATAACTACTCTACTACTACTACCACAAAGTATAACCAGGTGTCGTCCTGGTGCTGGTGCGTGTGGTGTTTCCTAAGTATTCTACTATCAGTAAGACATGGAAACCGCAAAGTATTTTTATAATAGGCAGACAATTGATCGCAATCTCACCTAATGGAAAGCGATGATGCGGTCGAAGATGTAGCATGCCTGCCTAGAAACAGCCTATTCACTGTGACCTTGAAGAGGTAACTATTGTACTATTGTGGTGTAGCCAACCACGCCATTGGCCTGAATCGCGCTATCGAAGTTTTCTACAAAACGCTTTCATATAATTATACAAGTTCCGAACACAAATGAGTCGGAGCTCGACCACTCCCCGAGCAGCACATCTCGCTCGGCCGGGAGATCTCCTTTGCCAAACTATCAATAAGACATGGAAACATCAAAGTATTTCCAGTTGTTATCCTGTACGTACCTGCTTGCGGCGCGCCTGCTCCACCTCCTCCTGCAGGCGGCGCGTCTCGCCGTCCTTCAGCTCCACCTCCTGCTGGATGCGCGACACCTCTTGCTGCTTGGCCACGATCTCCTCCTCCAGCTTGGCGCGCTCCGCCGCCTCCATGTTCTGCACGCACACAACAGTGTTAACACGTTCAGCGTGTCCGACGCGTTTGTGCGTTTTTGACGCTATTAAAATATGTCTAAAACGCTTATATGCATTTACGCGTTACTGGCACACCATATGCCAATTTTTAGAGGCATTGGGCATAGGAGGGCACGCGTTAAACCCTCTCCCCCCATCGTAAGTGTTTCGATGATACCCACATGAATGAATGATTTTAAATTGAACGTTTTTCTTTGTGACCATTTTTACCTAAAAGCCACCAGTTGCGCGAAGTAGGAACTCTTTACGATACCTTTGTTATTGTTCTATTATTGAAATGCAGTTAACATATTTCCCGCAACATATACAAAAAGGATTGGCAACTTACGAGACTTTAATTCCTTAGAGTTGATGTTATTTCAATAAAAAATATAATTACGCGTTGTTCAAAACTCCCTCCCCATAAATAGCATTACGTAATATTTGAACGCTCCTCTATTGCTACTGTTAGGGCTGACTCCAGACAAGTTGTCGCAACGAGTTACTCGGTGGTAGTGACCTTGGTCTCCTCGAGGCGCTGCATCATGGCCTGCAGCTCGTTCTGGCGCTGCTCCAGCTCCTCCTTGGCGGCCTGCAGCTGCTGCAGCTGCTCCTCCAGCCGCCGGATCATGTCCTGCGCCTCCAGCAGGTTCGCCTACACACACACATACACATTATACAACTGCAGGTGTAATATGTGTGCACACACATTAAGTAGTCTATAAGTTTGTATTCTGCGAGTTCTCCATAGTGTTCTCAAAGGTGTGTGTGAAATCTGCCAATCCGCAATTGGCCAGCGTGGTGGACTATGGCCTGTCCCCCTCATATTGTGAGAGTGATATGGGTTGTAATGATGAATTAATGAATGATGGAGTTTGTATATTATAGAGCTGTAGATACAACAAATTATTGTTGTTTGTTACTGGTGACAACATTTGACTACTTTAAAATGTAAGAGACAATAATTATAAAGTGACAGTTAGACAGGTAATTCAAGTTTCGAATGTCCGTGAACACTAGTAGAATTTCAATGCCTCCATGTAGTAGAAACTGAACATGCCCACAGGTATCGAACGTGGTGAGAACGAGAGAGACATAGCTAGTGTGAGTGTGAGAGAGAAGGTGTACCTGCGAGCGCTCCATCTCCTCCTGCATGTGGCGCAGGCGGTCCTCATACTCCTGCTGCTTCTTCTCTGCGCGCTCGCGCGCCGCGATCTCCAGCTGCAGCTTCTCCCTGCAACCACACCACCACAAGGTCACACACAACTTCATTGTTCACATAGTGATCGATATACAAAAATAGAGTGGAGTGTGGAAAGTATTTCACACAACGGTTCTTTTTGTGCCCTGGGTGTGAGGTGAATTGAATTATGCAGTCTATCATATGGTTGAAAATATTTGTTAAGAGTGAATACGATTGAGAAGACTCAATTTTCTTATAATTCTTCGACGGGTTGCTAATTTACTGCTTTTAATGCACCTCGAGGACCATCCTGAAAAAAAGACTAATGACAATCACGACCTCTTAATCATGAGGAAATAACGCAGAAGAAGATTTTTTATTGAGTTGTTCGTAACGACCCTATGCGAGTGTTGTCAGAGCACCAGAGGGTGTACTGACCTCTGCGCCTGCTTGGCGAGCTTCTCCTCGCGCGCCTGCGCCTTCATCTGCTGCACGTCGATGGTGTCGGGCTTGCGGCGCCGCATGTACAGCTCGTGGTTGCCCATGCACAGCGCCAGGATGCGCTTGTTGACGCGCACGCGCGGCGCGAAGAACACGAAGTCCGGCGCCTTCTTGTCGATCGGCTTGATGATGAACTTGCGGTCGTTGAACGAGATGTTGCGGATCTCCGACCACGGGAAGCCGATCTTGGGGGTCAGCTTGTCGTCCTTCTCGTAGATGTTGACGCCGAGCGCGTCCACGCCGAGCCACAGCTCCGTGTTCTTCTTGTTGCGGATCTCGAAGTAGTTGACGCCGTACATCTCCAGGTCCTGCCCGATCTTCAGGTACTCCATCATGGCATCCTCGCGCAGCATGCCGCGGTGCTCCTGCCACCAGTTCGTGATGCTCTGCTCCCACTCCTCGCGCGACATCTGCACACCACAACGACAACACATTATTAGCAAAAAGGAATAGGAAACTGCGTGCACGCAAGTAAAAAAAAAGGAATTTTGACATACACGCATTTGAAAAATTATAAGTACCAAAAAAAAAGTCAAGACAGTCATAATTTTTCAAATGAATTATAGATTAATCTGCTGTTCTTGAGACTCAATGATACTTGCACGTCTACGCATACGTTTAGTACGCTCCGTACGTCTCCACTTATCATCAGGCATGACTGCAGTTAAGCATTAACTTTATTTTAAAAGTTCTGCCAACTGTGCGACTAGTTAGTGAAGTGTGACCTTGTGCTGGTCGGTGACGCGCTGCGGCAGCAGGCGGTCGTTGGCGAGGAAGCCGGGCCCGTGCGCCGCGGGGTTGTGGTCGCCGTGGCGCGCCTGCACCGCGTACGACGCCAGCAGCACCGACGTCTCCGGCGGGCAGTAGATCTCGTCCGACAGGATCGCGTTCTTCACCTGCACGCACACACACATACACAACACGTTAGTGTCTGTTACTTACCACACCGTTATGAAGTGGTGGTTAAACAAAAAAAAAAGGCTTAGTTATGATACCTTTTATGAACAGAAGAATTTGGACTTTTTTTTGTATTGCATTTTGGTATAAGATCTGTACACATCTTGTATGTTTAAAAGAGATCTAAAATTATTTGATGATTTATCTAAAATTTACAGAATAAATTAGCAATGGAATTTAGTAAAAGTAAAAAAAATTATGCTGAGACAATATTATCAATAAATTATTAAATTATGCTGATTGAATTGCCTCAAAGATTAATTTTTAAACATTTAAACCGAATTCTCATCTGAACATCTGTGATACGTCACAACATAAGCAGGTGTGACCTACAAAATTTACTGTGAGACGAGTTCATGAACGAACATAACAGTGACATTCGTCGGGACACGACATTGGAAATCACATCTCAGTTTTAAACACCAATAATATATCGAATCACCTGAAGTCTCCATTTAGGTTGTTTACTACCTAGACACAGGAATGACGCTAGTATAGCTTGTCGAGTTCAGTATGAGATTTCTTACTATCACTTCAGACGGCTCTGCTACCCATATAAACTTAAGTTTACGTTATATTCATCGAGTAGTCAAAACACTGGTATAGGTCATGGGCAAGGTACTTGGCAAGAATCTGAAACAGACAGTAGATGCGCAGCACAAAAAGCAGAGCAAACCGACTTCTGCGCATCTAATGTCTCTTTCGACGTCTTCCCAAGTTACTTGCCTGTGACTATACTCTGTACACATGCGACGCTGGCGCCACTCGCCATCTAGGTGTGAACCAACATGAATGTAGACTCTAAGTGGATGTGCTGGTGGTACCTGCAGGTAGAAGAGCTTGAGCGTGATCTCCTGGATGATCTCGTCGGCCACGTCCTCCGGGTAGAACTTGGCGCGGAACTTGAACTGCAGCGGGTTCTCCTTCTTCACGTCCTGCTGCATCACCTGCAATGTCACCACACGCCGTTAGATCATTAGCCACTGGGCCATCGTCAGAACCATGGAATATTATGTTATAGTTATAAGGAGTATTTTTAAGCAATTTTGCATTATTTGAACGACACGCGCGTATCTGTCGCGCGCGAAAATCTGAGTACACACGCATTTTTCGGTAACTCATGTGTGTATTCTCAATACGTAATCGCACAAACTCCTAGGCCGTTCCCTAATCTATAAAAGTTAAATCAGCAACTACCTACTAAGTGTTTTGATTAAAACAAACATATAATAAAACAGTTTTAATTGCATATATTTTAATTAACGTAATGATACCCGTACCCGCCATTCATTCCTCAATAGATGTAACATCCGCGCGTTGCACCGCGCACCGATTGTGGACGGAACCGGTTCTGCCCACATGCTAATATTTATCGAGGCCCGTGCAATCTTTGCCATTATCTTCGTACCGGCAGATTTAATGGCTACTTAATTTAAATCGAGAATTACGATTCCCACATGACGTCATCATTGACAATATTAGGCGCACATATTTTCGACAATGAATAATAAAGTCGCAGGATTTTAACTTGCGAGTTTCGGATGACGTCATGCATCTTGGGGTACCTAACGAGTATAATAGTTGTGATAAACACATGTGTGTAACATACACGGTGCCTGACTCATCAAATATATTTATTGAAATTTACGACCGCTGTACTTAACCCTAGGCGACAACTGATGATGAAATACTCGCTAACATTACCGTATGTGAACAAGATGGTGGGAAGATAAACTCTTTATTTTGATAATTTCTTACGGTCATTTACGGCGTTGTACTATCAAGTTTATATAGTATAGCATATACAATAACCATGTACTACTTAGTAACTAAGACGGTGCCTACCATAGATAGGTGTAGTAGCTGATAACTGATAGTAAACCTATTATCACGGTTTATGACGTGTCATATACTAATAAAACTCATCGTGTACCTTTTAACAATGACATAGACACATTTTTTGTATAATTATTATTAATTATATACTTATTCGTACATGTAAAGCCTGCAATACACGTTGGCCGAGCGTCGTCGAGTAAAGGCAAATACAAACATGTGCCAGGACATTGTAGGTGGTATATTTGCCTTGTCTTGCCATCGCTCGCTGTCAAACTTGCCGAACATCTAGCTTGACAGTAGCGCTTGCCTTGTGTCCATTTGTCTAGGCTCGCGTTGGTCTAAGCTTGGCCAACATGTATTACAGGATTAAGAGGACGTTTTCAACTGATAACAAGTGCACACATCTTACCCATCTGGAGAAAGGGAGCGACCCTGACTTCGTGGCGTGCCCGAGGATCCAGGGAAAGCGTTAAAAAGGCAACAATTAATTATAATACATCGCCACTTTCCGACAACAATACACAGCACGATAAACACTACATTTACATCTAGCGCTTACAAATAATTTGTTCTTACTCTACAAATTTATAATCGGTATATTGAACACAATTCATAGTCGTACACAAACATAATTACATTCAATACATACGTTGATTTAGCAGTTCTATTTTTAGCATACTAATGAGACAAGTAGATATAAAATGTGATGTCAAAATGATACCGTTATTTGTATATCGAATTACTTGAGATATCGCAGTACCCACGCAATTTTTTTCCTGTGATTCTCTATCAATTGGACTACGGGTAAGTCATTTCCCATTCACAGACAGTGGACGTCGAAATTAAGTTGGATAATAATGTAATGAGTGGATGGTTGCTTTTTGTCTCCGTATTTATGAGTTTCAAGTAAGTAGCTTGTGTAACTCAGTCTTAAAAGTATCCGGATCTAATAATTCCGCTCCCGTCTCCCGGAATTCTATACTACATAATTATAATTCGTTATCAGTCTCATATTATTATATAATACTATTGATGTGATATGTTTTCCGAATTCTATCATAATCCGTGTTCGGGTAATTAGCAAACGGTTTCATGTTTCAATTTATCAACATAATGCGATACACATCTATATCGTGAGCTATTTAAATATGTCTTATTCATAATACTTATTTTTACTTTTCATTTTGGATAATGAATCACACAGAACTACTTAGTGCGATACAAGTGTTTGGTTGTTCAAATATTGATTGAGTAGCAAGTTAGCAACACGACTCTATGGATCTGATCTATAGATAGTGTTAGCACAATTGTATGAATTAAAACAGCGTTTATTCCATTTAATAGCCAGTCTATCGACAATGCTGTCGCATTAAGCTGTGCAGAAACCTTGGTACAGCAACAATTTAAGTTCATTACACTCGGCTGACAAAGGCCGAGCGAGTTATTCTAATGCCAATATTGCTCTACTGAACTCAAGCTCTGAATCCAAACTATCGAGTTGTATACTTATCAGTATATTTATCTTTATGCTAACTACTCAAGAAATATTTATTACAATACTATAATAAGATAGGAACAATCGATAAACTAGGCTCGTAATTAGAATATCTTCGATAGCGTTATCTGTTACTAAATTAAATATTTGACGTGTCATTCGCTTATAACCTTTGAATGAATGTTGCGGCATGGACACTTAGCGTTCTGTAATATAAATCTAAAGCAATATTTTAGATAACTCAAAATGTAGCTCGAAGGACCATACAATTTTCTACGAGAACGTTGAAGAAACTAGATAAATAAAGGAAATAGTAGAAAATACTTCAAAATAACATACTTAAATATTAATTCTATAAGTTGTACTAATCGAATATAATTGAGCAGTGTTCGGTTATCACAACAAACGTTGGTAGGAGCGCGGCGCTCGCCAGATCGCCGATAAGATAACGGTATCGGGCTGTAGAGATGAATTTGAATTATGTTTTAAAACACTAAGTACCTACCGCCATCTCGTCACCAACCACCATAGTAGACCATACAACAAGAACAACGGGACATGTATAGGAATGTCGCTAAATTCAAACGAAAAACTAATATTTAATTAATTCATGACACAGAGAAAGGCAATTTCCTCTCGATACATCCAATTTATTAAAGTAAAAATATTTCAAATACTATTGACTATAATATAGTGTTGGTTAAACGATACTTTGTAAGATAAGTTTATTTTATATAATGAACATACCTATTTTATTTCTTTAAAAACTTGAATGTCAACTATTAATATTCTTTTACTTATTATAATATGAAACAAGTGACGCAATATTTCTCTTAACAACACAAGTAGCTAGTTAATGGCCCGTACTTAAAGTTTATCATTAATGCTAATTAATATTTTTTATGTGAGTTGCTGATAAATTTTGCATTATACCTACTCTACGATGCACGAGTTATTTTAAGGCAGCTATTGTCGAAGCCGTTGAGTAACGGCGGCCTGGATACGAGTTAATTACATACACATAAAATAACATTATCATCGGAGATAATTGAACGAGTAACGACACTTCTACAATATAGTTTTTGTATAATGAACGAGTCTCGTTAGAACGTAGAACATGACTGCATGGTAATTATGTTCGCGCGCTTTATTTACACTGCTGAAAAACTAGGAAATTTTGAGTTATTCCGGTCTGATCCCCAAAACGGATCCACTGTCAATTATTATTTATTTAAGTTCCGGTCGGATCCCCTAAAAAAAATTCATTTATATACTACACGTGGTTACGGTCATGGACAAGGAACTGGGCAAGACGTAGAAAGAGACATTAGATACGCAGAAGTTGTTTTACTCTGTGCATCTAACTGCCTTTCAGATTCTTGCCAAGTTTCTTGACCATGACTATACATTTATAATTTGTTGGTCAAATTAAACTGCAGCCTATAGTGGGACGGTTACAAGCACCGACGCGAAAATGCAGCATTTTCCATTCTTTGGGGACTACGGAATAAAATTAGTAACTGTATTGAACACTGCTCCACGTATTTTAAATCAATTCCTCTACAAAAGAAATTCATACGTTTTCAAAATTCACTTATTTATTACATTTTAAATTTTAATGATCCCCAGATATTATTTTTCGAATTATTTAGTTCATACTCATTTAATTCCATCGACATTAAAATATTAGTGTAACTAGCATACTACATTTTAAATAACGATGGGCTTTAAAACTTATACTAGCTGTTACATAGGAATATAAAATATGTAATAGATAAAGAACCACAGGTTACATTCATAATGAGGACATTTTGAAGTGCCTTTTATATGACAAAGGTATTCTAGCGGGATGAGCTGGAATGGCGGCTGCTAGCCTGGTAGCCTGGTACCAGCACAACGTTACCAGGTCGTCCTCCCGGTCGAAGGCCGCCTCGTCCGGGTCCTCCTCCTCCGGCGTCATCAGCTTCTTCACCGTCGTCGACACAAACTTCGACGTCTTGTCCATTATCGTATCCGGCTTTCGGTAAATTACACGCATGTGAGAATCCTTCATACAAATGTGCATTTACCTAGATCATGTTCATTTTTAATCGACTTCAAATTATATTAAGACGGCATTAACAAAGAACCATAAGATTTGTTTTCTTACTTGCACATTCCAATTAAAATGTTAGAAATACCTGATTATCAATGCATAAGTAATTAATATTAATTAGATACCAATAGACTTAGATCCTGTTGAATAAATAGTCAATGTTAATTCGACAGTTGCATACTATTATGTTATATTGAAGAATCACGGGACGGGAGCGCTAAGATCTGCACCCCCGCGGTGTAAACAGCAAAATATCTAGTGAGGTGGAACGTTAATTGGCGAAGTTTTAGCGGCGCGATGAGATTGAGCAACGCGGCAGCACCGAGCCGTGGGAGCGGCGAAAGTGCGGTCAACGACCCCGCGACCGCGATCACTGCACAATCAGCTGTTCTTGTGCGAACATTCCTCTAATGCCTGCATTCGTTCAAGGATGCTTAGAGCCTGCCGCACCAAACTGCAACTCTCCGAGCCACGCGAGCGTGGGAGAGCGAATCAACGGAGGATCTCGAAACAAAATGAGAGACGTGCGTAAATTCCGATGCGTATGTGATTCAATCGACTCGAATTGGAAGTGAAACTCGGCAGCCATTTGAGACATTTCTCCTCACCATCGATACGTTCGCACGCGCACCGGATCGTGGCCAATTGCGGCGGCGCGCGACGGAGACGACCGCCCGCCATCTCGTTCGTCGCTAACCCAGTTGGCGGACGCGCAACGCCACCCTGCACCTTGCTCACCCTTCAGCGATAATTACGATCAACTAATTAGGTTTTTAATATCAATTAGGAAACGAGCACGCTTCAGCAAACTTGTAACTTCTTCAAGAATCATGGAATTTGGATCTACACCTTATTGAATGAGTAATTCCTCCATGAATCTGACGCATTAAGAAATTTACCGCAAGGAATACAATTTTCGGACTCGCTTAGATGAGGTTCAGTAGTGAGCTTCAAACAGGCAGTGCGAGCGCTGCGTAGGATACCGCTGGAGGTGTTGTGGTGCGTGGCAGCCGGCAGCCGGCAGACAAGGTCGCCGCTCGTCGCGGCACTTTCACCGGCGCCCGCGCCGCGCGCCTGTTACGGCATCTCTGCTGCGGCTGCGTCAATTTTACGCATTGACCCACTGATGGACGAGTGAATGAAAGGATAATACGAGAGCAATTTATCAGCGCCGCACAACGCTGACGCCTCGGAAGCTGTTGTAGTTCTATTTGGAGCGGGTCACAGGCGCTCGCGGCTCGAGTGTCATCGCGCTCCATAAACTGACGACTTCGCATAACGACACTTGAAGCGTAACGTTCTATTGTTGTTACACGAAAATGATAAGAATTGTCGTTGACGTAATGTTCGTGGAGTGCGTGCCTTGTAAACAGGTTGACCTTGGTTCCACCTTCTGCTTGTTTCAAGAATGTTTATGTGTAGGTACATCACATCGTCAGTCCGTGTCTTAAAGCGTTAGTTTCGGATGCATTTTAAGGGTTATTATTGGATAACTTTGAGGCTGGATAAGTCGGTTCGGAAAAAAACTGGAGAACTGCAAGATATTATGAGCACCTTAAACCTAAACTTATTAAACTTAGATGTTGCAGGGCAGCACTGACCTATTCAAGCCTCGGACAATCGAACACCTGTACCTAAACATGGATGACGGATGCGAGCTCGTATTGTGGTCGGCGGCCGCCAGAGGTCGCCACCTGGTGCGGCGCGCGGCGTGGGAACGGGGTCACGCGGGCGCAGCGTCGCGCATCGCTGCCCGCACATCGTATGTGCCGATTTGCCGAAGCCAAACTACCAAGGATGTTAGATGCGAATAATGACTGAACGTTAATTGTGTACCGGAAAAGTCGCAAATAAATTATACAATAAACTGTAATCATTTCAGTTGTCCTCCAAACCGTTTAGAGGAAACATGAGAGCGTAATGATTCAATGTTTATTCTAGGATGGGTTCGTGCATCCTCGCAGTATCTCGCAAGTAGTCGCAACTCAATAAACATCGTACAGTCAGTTAGTCAACGTGCCATAACATATACGTTAGAAAAATAATCATGACCTCATTAGAACATTATTTGAACACACCATCAGCCATAAGGAAGTTCCACTCGTTATTTCTGACATCAGTGTAGTTAATGTGGCTACCACAATCACGGAATGAACAGAAAGAAAAGTATGCAAATAACCTATTGCTACAAGTCAAACATACATACCACTCTTGGTTTGTATAGAAATTTTAACAGGGCAAGAAGCAAGAAGTGCAAGAATTAGAAGTCGTCGGCTACCGACGACTAGTCTTTGGTGACGACAAGAAGGCGCATTTCCCACTCGTGCCAAATTCTACAACATTTTAATTCATTTTCACGGTTGATTATCGCAGGCGCAGGAGTACCTATTTAAGCAGATACAGGTAATATCTAAGGCCATTGACAATGGCACTATCGAGTGTTTAATCGCCACTGGAACCGGCTATCTCCCTTGATAACATTCCGACAACCGCTACGTGACGCAACGTGTAAAGTCACAGTCATTCCCCCATTGCGGGACCTTTCGTGTCCCTCACCGCTCTAAATCAGAGATTTTGGTCCCGATTCACTCACTACCAAACCAGTTAAAGATTTTATTCAAGGAAACGTAAAGGAAAGAACATATCACGAATTTTACAATCCAAAAAACCCAATTATTTTGTCAGTTGCTTATCATGGTGGTGGTGTGAGGATTCAACCACGTCCTGGTTCCCGAACGTCCCAAAACGCGCTCAAAAGTAAGCCGTACTCCGATAGATGGCAGCATGCGACTAGTAATATTGTTATGGCAAGATAGTGGCGACAAAAAGCAACATTCCTCGCGCCGCGGCCCGAGATCGCGTGCCGGCCGCCGCGCCGCCGCTCACTGCTCGCGAATACAATCAACGCTATCATTTTGAATGGAAACTGTTCGATTTCCATCTTTTTATTTATTTGCCGGTGTTTATAACATCATATAGAACCAATAAACGTTAAAAAGAATGACTAACGTAAATATCACACTTGCAAAGATAGGAGACACTAGAATCAGGATTTATAATTCAGAATTTATCGGTCACTAGCTGCCCGCCCTCGCTTCGCTTCGGGAAAAATGTAGAATGTACATACAAACTTTCAACCCCCATTTAACCCCCTTAGAGGTTGAATATCATAAAATCCCGTCTTAGTGAGCATTTACGCCCCTAAGGCTACCTGTCCATTGGAGCGGAGCGAGGCTGCGGAGCGGAGAAACGGATAAATATTAACCAATAGGATTGCACAAAATCTC
>DWKA01000147.1:0-21347 GCA_018249155.1 Panoquina ocola ocola
GAAAAGTAACCTACATATGTCAATAATAAGTCCTAAGTATACCTTTACTCACTCATACATATGCTTACTCACTTTTACCTCTGATCTAGGATTCCTTGTGTTACAGGTAGCATATATAACACAAGTTAGACATCAGCATTACTAAGTTACCATCCATGGCTCGAGAGTAGGTAAACATTATCTGTTAAATTGTCTGCCCCGGCCGGGAGCGAATTCGGGACCTCTTGCAGGCAGTGTCACCACTAACTAGTCTACAATAATAACTACAATATTTCAGCTGCATATTTTTAAGAAACAATGTACCGCTCTGCAAGTACCGTCACAACTACTCAGAATTACTTCTATAACATTTTTTGTAACGTGATTAGATATTAAGTGTTTTTGCAAATGATAAGATTACCTATCGTTGCTTGTATCTATATTTAATCCAATGATGCGTAGATTTTTATCCGTTTTATCTGAGTTATAATTACCTACCAGTAAGTTTAGAGCGGTTGGACTTGCGTAAGGATTATAGTTATTTACTTAGATATATTATCTATTAAGTACTTATTGTCTTTTTATAGACTTGGCAAGCCTGGCTAACGACCAACTTGGTAGGTACTTGAATCAACTTACAAATAACACGCCGTATTCCTTCTGGGCTCCAGTTGCTGAGGGCTTGGGAGGAATGCCGACTCTCTTCTCTTTTTCTTAGGTGGCAAAGTAACTGTCATACATTCAACGACACGTAACTTGGCAAAAGTCAGAAAGAGACAGTTAGATGCGCAGAACAAAAAGCCGAGCAAAACATCAACGCATCTACCTAATGTCTATTTCAGACTCTTGCTAATTTACTTGTTAATGACAATACTCGTGGTGATGGTGTTCATGAGTATGGTCTCCACTTACCTGATGACCTTTGATGATTTGATTGCTCGAACATCATTAGTATATTTAATTGATTACATATTTAGTAATGTAATAATATTATATTATATTATATAATAATATTATATAGTAATATTTACATATTTATCTTTCATATTTTCTTCTTACATAAAATAATACATTATAGTACAAGATCCCGTAATAACATCGTTTTGCACCGAGCTGTTACAACAACTTCAACTTTTTTCATTATAACTCCAAAACTATTTATAATATCTCTTTAGTGACTTCTACTTTTTTTTCTACATTAAATTTCCTATAAGTTATGTATAAACATTTTCATTCTACGATGAATACTTTAGGAGAGACAGACTGTTAATCATATTCTGGACTGAATTTTTTTAGGCAACCCATTTGCAATATATTTATTGACATCTTTTGTATATAAAAAAATATCTTTCATCCATTAACCAGCTCGGTGCAGATCGATGTTATTACGGGATCTTAGACCATTAGTAATATTACAGCAATAGCCTAATTGCAACTAACGCGTACCTATTTGCTTACGGGCATTATAAGTGCGCAATCGTTCGCGACGCAATACAGTGCATGCATAGAAATGAAGTTAGTGATAAAGGTTATGCAGGTGCACAGCCACAGGTTGCCGGCGTGACGGCCAGCTGATACCACGGCCAAGTTCATTACCGGCCCGTGACAATCGATTCATCGCGGTGTCGGCTCAATCGCTTTCCAATGCTAAATTATTTTCTTATCCGCTAATCGCTAATTTTGCGAGCCCTGGGAAAAGTTATTGAGTAAAGTACGAGCATGACAAGTGCTCGTAGTCCTTGTCGGTTTGACTGAAACTTGAAACTCTTGATGTGTGATTTACCTACGTACGTACATAAGACATAGTTTCATCATCATTAAAACCAATATCTCTCCCAGTGCTGGGCTTGGGTCTCCTCTCGCAATGTGAGGGGTACAGGCCATAGTCCACCACGCTGGCCAAGTGCTGATTGGCAGACTGCAAGACAGACATAGAAGAAGACAAGACATAATAATATTAAGACATCACTGAAGTCAGTTGTTTTTTACCTTTTTTCTGTCACTTAGCCGGCATCACCATGATTGTGCCTTTAGTGCTTCGATCATCAATGTTTTATGGCGTTGACTATCTACCTTGGTTATGTTGATCGAAGCTTAAGTGTAATTGAAATCTTTAAACTTAGCATCAGGTGGTTTATTGCTCGTTTATTGGATATTAATTAAACAATTTACTTAATCACATTTTCATTCTAGAGCTATCGGTTTAAACTAAGTTTAAGCTGTGTGTTTGTTAGTCTATGTTATAGTTTTCTTATTTTGTAATTTCTTTACCTCTTTTTCATTCGAAGATCCGATGTAACAAAACAAAGTTTTATATAGCGGCTCTATTAGTTACTCGTATTTATTTGTCTCGTCGTAAAAGGTGAAAGTCATTAAAAAGACACGAACTATTTGCGATTTTCTTTCTTTTTACACCGAACGAAGCAATATCAATATTAAAATTTAAAACAACATACAAGGTTTAAAATATCAAAAATACATACTACAATATAAACTTAACTATAAAAATACTCAAATTGAGTGTTAACTTGATTTTGGAGAGCATTTTTGTAATACAAAGGTGTGTAAGTACAGCCTTAAATAAATAAAGCATTTGCGAAGTGCCTTTTTATCGTGTTGTCTGAGTCTGTACTCGTAAACGTGCTGCCTACTTTCGGTGAAGAAAGTAAAAGAGCTGTTGATGACGGCAGTCTTTATTCACTAGGTCGCACTGTGTCCGGTTTAACTACGAATTGGTCACGTCGACCGCTAACAGATTTGGCTCACACCACGCCTTTTATCTCAGACGCTATAATCGAGTTATGCGCTTGCGCAGGTTCACCGTTCGCCTTACGAGTAAGCTCCGTTATATTGATACACTAGTCATTATTATATTATTATTATAGTTTTATTAAAAATGTGTTTGTCAACAAATATAAACAGAAATGGATGCTGATTATGAAGTAACGCTTTTTTTTTGTTGTTTGGTCGTGATGACAGGTTCCTTTTTGTAAGTGGCGCGATATTTTACGTTGATGCGAATTAGGCCGATAATTATGACAGTTAATTATTATTATTAATAATTAGGTGTTAATAATTATTAGATAGGTACCATAATAATTTTTAAATCAGTAAAAAAACACCACAACAGTATCACTATATTATCTTGCCCAGTTTCATACATAAGTCTATTATTTCCTTCTAAAATAAAGTACAAAAAAATTGACCAAAATTTTACTTTTATTTCCAGTCACATAACGAAGACGACGACCTGGGAAGATCCGCGCAAATCGCTCGCGGCGCAGAGCGTGGCGGGCGGCGTGCAGCACCAGAGTGCCGAGCCTCTACTCTCACAGACCAACACACCACAGACCATTGCTGCTACCAGTCCAGGTAACATCGGATGAATGCCAACAAATGTTAACTATATCTATAAAAACGAACGAATAGAGACCAACAGAGCGGCGACCGCCCTCACTACAGACTACTGCGGCTACAAGTCTAGGTTGTTACTCTGACGACTGTCAACATACGTTTACTATAACTATAAAAAAAAACAACGAAAATAGACCACCAGAGCGCTGGCAGCCGAAAATCCATTGTCACAAACCACACCACAGATCATTGTTGCTACCAGTCCAGGTAACATCTGATGACTGTCAACAAACGTTAACTATACCTACTAATGTCAACGAAAAGAGAACACCAGACCTCGATCGGTATTGGTGTTATCGATAGACGGGTCGACGTAAGTAAAAGATATGAAACGGTTTAAAACCAAATGCTTACCTACATCGTGGTCATGAAATTATTGGTGTTGGATGGTACTGTCTTATCCTATGATGACAATGATGATGAAGAGGTACGAGTACCTACCTATTTAAATGTTTGTTCTAAATTCGACTATTTGAAAACAACAAAACGTAGTTGAAGATCTTTTTTGGTTAATGGCTGGTTTTATGTTGTATCCCCGGTCAGCGTAGACAGTTACAAAATTGGTGTAGAAGTTTTTACGTGATTCTCGAATGAACGGTCAAAGTGACAAAAAAGAAAGTAAAATCATCATTCATTCTATTTTTGCACTGTTAGACATCGTTATCTTATTATATTAAAGAAAAAACCGGCTAAGTGCGTGTCAGGCCACTCGGATTTAAGGTTCCGTAGTTATAACTTGATCGACTATAATAAATATAAAGTTTTGGACTAGGAATCGAACCTCGGACACTTCGCACGGTTAAACTGCGAATTTATATGTTGATGGCTTCACAGTAATATTTATAATTTTAATAATAATCATCTGTGAAACCTTACCACCAAGTACGACTGGTTTCTGTCGACTCTTACGACATCCAGAACGGGATTGAAGTTAGTCAATTGGCCGCCCCGAATCCTTCAGCTTTTTAGCACTAAGGCTGTCTGACCTAAAGTTTGAACTACTTAACGTTGTTCTTTGTCTTGTCAATAGGTATACTTATTATATTAACCAATTTATTTATAAGTAAGTTTACTTCTTCAAAAATCTGGTACGTTTAGAGTAGGTATACAAAACGGTCCGTACATTGAACATTTCAAAAATACATACATAAATATTTTGTTAATTTTCTACTGGCCATAACTCTAACATTTATAGTTCTTTACTTTTACTTATTTTAGCGTTGTTTCATCAAAAACCTATTTACGTACCAGTTACAATTATATACGCACCAATAACGCATCATAAACTAAGTGGTTCTTACATTAAAAGTTTTCTTATCAGTTATAATTTCATTGAAATTGGTCTTATAAATGTAAAAATTTGCATCAATACTCTACATTTAACATGGAACTAGAATTAATTGGACATTTTTATTTACGTAATAAATTACTTTCATCACTCAAAAGAGAGAGGTGGGCAAAGCACCTTCCTGCAGCGTGGCTATGGACGTAATAATATTGTAATGACGCGAACAAACGCAACACTTTTATCTAAGGTTACAAGTATACTATTCGAGTCGAGCTATATGGTATACTACCACTAATATATGTAGTTTGCTTTAACAGGTGCCCTTTATGTGCATACAATATAGCATAGTATTTCACCACCGCCTCCTTTAAGATGTAACCATTATACCGATGCAGTTTCGGCTAATAATTTTGATAGTATAGGTATTCTTAACCTGTTATTAATTATGGACATTACCAAAATATCTATGCGATACTATGGTATATTGTGGTAGTACGCGCTTATCTTATCTTTGTAACCGAGTCGACAAGCGATTACAGGTGGATTGATGAAAATTAACGAACATGTACTACAATGTACATTCAATACATTTTACTAATAGAACATAACATTTATTACTATTTCCCTATTTCTATTAGTCGCATACTTTTCTTATTTTCTTATTGTATGTTCTTTGACTTTTCCATTGTACAATTCCAAACAATTGAAAACTTATTCCAAATCCTACATCTAGTGTCCGACAGTTATCCGTGAAGTATGTAGAGGCCTGCCTTCGATTCGTTTTCACGTGATCTAATTGGCTTCGGAGCGGCGTTTAAAATTATCATGGAACTAAAATAAAAACAAGTAAATAACCCGAATTCTAAAAGTGATTTTATGACGGGAATTAACGCGTTGTTTCCGTCGGTCGATGCGAGACGAGCGATGAAAGGTGCTCGGAAAATACATCGGGGAGTCGGCGCCGGCGACGGCGACGGCCGCCCGTGGTTTGCTTCGGCCTGTTACGACATATCCGCATTAAAGGCAAGCTTCAGACGCTACCAACGCTCCATTTTTCAGCGCTATTACTGTTTATAACCAAAACAAAATGTATTTTTAACACTGGATATAACTGCCACATATGTAGGTAGCCGATCCGTATTTAAACTGTCGCCTAAAGTGTTAAATAAAAAGTTTCAGTCTATTCCGTGCGTCATAAAACATGACGACAGCTGAAACACGAACATTGCTAGACCAGCATTATAAGAAAATCGGAGTGTAAATAACGTTGTTTACTCCTAAGTCCTAAAAAGTTACGTGAAATCTTGTCTAATCTCACCTGGATAAAACGATAACAGTCGATTGATCGAAGGCCAATATGTAAGCGTCACACCAGCCCAAATTACTTATCATTTGGCGAACATTACGTCATAATCCATGGTAAGCAAATTATTTCGAAAAATTTCGAAGTCCATAGCCAGTTATTTAAGACAAAAGTTTATGAATAACGTACGTTAACAAAGCAAGTAGCCATTAACAACCTGCACTCAAAGTGGCTTGCTAATCAAAGTTGTCCTCGAGAGTACGCATCATATTCATTATTAGGAACATTTCGTAACATTATTTAGCTTGATCACATTATAATTTAACCGTTTTAAATTGTTATTTATCACGTACCTACATAAATATAAACATACTTTTGTAGCCAATCCGCTAACTGTGAAGGCGGGCCTATTTTTAGTGCGTGTTCGATGACTTATTTTACATCCATGTCGAAACCATGGTCCTTCGAAATGGAACAACGGGGTTGTAGCACAACAAATCGTGATAGAGGCACGTGTTGTTTATGGTTGGGGTTATATTTCGTGTTGTAGTTTACCTTAATACGTGCTCTAGTCACGTACCGAAGCTGTGCAGATGCTCCGCGACAGTGCTAGACACTGACAATGTTTGCTAGATGTCTTATCTCATCGTTCGTAGTAAACGCAAACATGCTCTCTTTATGTAGATCACCTGACATACGAATGTTGTCCAACTGAATTCTTCGTTTTAATCTGTTCTTACGATAACATTCTACCTTTCAAACAAAATACCGTTCTCATGATACATTGCATTACAATGCTATCCCTCAGTGTACAATTACAAATATGTATCTACCTAATACTCGTATTATGACATGGATATAATAATAAAATTACAATGTAACATTTTTATGCAAAATATACTCGTAAATGTTTTATAGTAGGTGAGTATTTTCTAACAAGATTACGCCTAGTTTAGACATTTCAGACAGATTACAAAACTATAATATTTTTTTCTCTATCTATAAGATCTTAATATCGTAATGTACAAAGTGCGGATGAATATTTTTTTGTAAGTTGTTAGCTGACCGGTCGGATCATCACCACCTTTACCTGTAGACTTGAGTGACCAAACGCACTGTCAGCGTGGTGAAAAACGAAGCGAAAAATGCCTAATTAAATATATTATACATATTATGCATATTATGTTTTCAGATTATTTTTATATATTTTAAGATCTATCAATTCTTCTCTATTTTTATGTCTTTACTTATTTATACATCAAAATATACACGTTCGAACGTACTTACATGAATTATACACATTTACCTTGACTAATTTTACAAGTTGGCTACCAACCATATGTGAATGCACCTGTACGGCACAATATTTAAATACGATCGTATTAGTCACTAGCGTTTCTATAATATCGAGCGAACTGTATAGACTCGGTTGTTTATGAATGGCCACTCGACGGTTACGTGCGATAAGTAGATAGGTGCAAAACAAGTGTGTGCCACACAGATATAGATATATACTGGATGGGTTATACTTTTCTATTGTTATGGCACTGTGTGACTGTAATCTAGAGTTCTAGAAATTGAGTCTTACTTTAGAGATCTTTGCGGGACTTTTTTTTGTCTAATTCACTTTATTTTCTAGTCTTTGCTATTTTTTACGCGACTTCGTTACTAATAAACAAAATTCGATGGTGAAAAAAATTATACCTAAAAATATTTCTCGAAATAAATAGGTAAATGTGGTACTTATGTCTATCGAAATTTGAGAGTATACACATAATTAAAGTCAGAAACTTGCGCTTTGTAACCATAAAACAATTATTTCTACTCATTAATCTAAAACAAACGTGATTCGCGCTAAATTGACGTGAAAATGTAATGACAAAACAATAGCGCATCTAGTGTATTTTTATTACAAAGATCTGTGTTGTCCGATGAGGTGTCCGCTGGCCGGTGGTCGCGACATCCGCTGCTCGAAGCGAAGCGATCGAAGTGGTCGAAGTGGTCGAAGCGATCCAAGTGATTCATGACAGCGAGAGAGTGCGAGCGGCTCGTCGTGCCGTTTTCCGCTGCCGTTTCTTAGAATCGCTTCTGTAATCTTTGTTGTTATACGCATCACATCCAATAACATGCATTCACATCGGCTAACGAGAAACACCTCGTACAATAACTCCTTAGCTGGTTGGTGTATATTTGTAAATGTAAAATGTTTTAGTATGTAAGTCACTTAATTTATAACGAAAATTGGTGGTGGCAGGATTATCAAAAATAATAATCCAAACGTATTGTAAACGACATAATTATGTTTTACCTGCCATAAATAACGCTCACGATGTTGCTTATTAAATAATTGAACTTGCAATTACTATTAAACTCGTAAATATATTAAAATTACGAGCTTGTAAAATGTAAAGCTAATTACTTCTTTTTGAATTCCCGCTCCATTGTATTTTTATTGCAAGAGGAAGGATGAAAACTTATAATTAAAATCGATAGATAAGAATCGACACGTGCGTTCCTTGCAACATTAGCCGTAGTTATCCACTGACTTGCAACTAGTCGCTGTTGATAAAAATCGATTGCCAATCTCTCGATGTAACAAGTATAGTAAGTGACTGTAACTGATTTATTTCAGCAGCGAAGAGTACAAGCAGTAGCACGGGAACAGATCCCCTCGGGCCGTTACCTGACGGGTGGGACCAGGCGATGACGCTGGAAGGAGAGATCTACTTTATAAACCATGCCGCTCGTACCACGTCCTGGTTCGACCCTAGAATACGTAAGTTCTCTGGCCTTATAATATAACCCCCGTAATCACAAGCAATACTAAGCGGTCTCGTAAGCCATAATGAAATAGAGAGGATCGATCATTTATATGCCCGTAATGACTTTTGTTTCATAAATAAAAATTAAATGGAAATATACAAACAATCGATCGTTTCTTTGTATTTCACTTCATGGTAGGTATCATTTGTGAATATGGAGGGTAAGTTACAACGCTTTTTCGTTGAATAACCATCCCTGGTTGACCGTTGATATCCGCAACTTTTATCTGACGATTAATTACGCAAGTGATCAAATATACATTGCGCTAATTAATTATTGGTTTTTTATAAATAGCAGTTGTAGTTGTAACTGTAGATAGGGCCAATTTTTTTGGTCGGCTATTTAATAGATTCGGATATTTGGACGTGATCTAAAAAATGTACCTATGTATTTATTACACAAAGATTATTCTACCTTGGTAAATATTATGATGTCGTGAGACTTAACCCTCGGGTCTTCAGTAAATTAGTGAGCGCAAGTATCTTGGAAACCGAGATAGGTCTTATGGGAGTTAATAAATGTACACTTAGATAACGATGACGAAGTTCAAAAAATTTATGGGGACTGACTTTTTTGAACTTGAACTTTGAAAATGTCGATATCGGTAACAAAATAAGTAGGTATATAGAAGCCCTCAGGCACTTACGTCATTCGTTGAATAGTAGGTAGGTACCTACGATGGTGTATTTGATTTATTTAATATTTATGATGTATTTGCAATAATTAGGGCACATTTATATAACTACGACATTTTTATTTATTTAATCGTTGGCCATGGACGTGGTCTCATCCAAGCATTCTCTTCAAATAAAATGTGGCATACGCTAATAACTATATTTACCGTTTAAACAATCGTTTAAAATAATGACAAAATATACTTTTTTTAAATATAATTTTACTAACATGTTGCGCCGACCCCAAATGAAATTGGGAATTGGGTAGGAGGATGATGATGATGATAATTTTACTAACTAATATTTCACGTAAATAGCGGATAGACGAGTGGACGAAAACAATGATCGTTGCTTATGGGACAATAGCAACACCAACGAATGTGCCGTCCGAAAAAATCGTTCAAACAAATATAACACTCGTAGAGTCGTGGACAACGTTTTTGGTATTCGGAGGACCCACTGTCTACTAAATTTTAGAAAATTCCGCTAGTAAAAATGTGTTTCAATACTGAATATAGCATGTAAAGTTGCATCTAAATTGGGGAAGACTTAGACGTCCCATGGACGTCTTGGATGTCCCTTGTCAGTTGTGATGGACCACAAAGAATCCATGTAGACCACTTTGGCAACCTGGCTTCTACAGTAACATGGTTTTATTTAATGTTTCAGCGCCACAACTGCAGCGATCCCCGGGCGCGGGCGCGGGGCTGGCGGGCGGCGGCTGGGCCAACGCCACGATGCAGGCCTGCCAACAGAAGCAACGCCTGCAGTCACTGCAGCGGGAGCGAG
The DNA here is from genome assembly GCA_018249155.1 of Panoquina ocola ocola. Taxonomy (NCBI): domain Eukaryota; kingdom Metazoa; phylum Arthropoda; class Insecta; order Lepidoptera; family Hesperiidae; genus Panoquina; species Panoquina ocola. The sequence continues at coordinate 10,271 of DWKA01000147.1, forward strand.
AGCGCCTCAAACAACGCCAGCAGGAGATAAGGCTCCAGGTAACTACCTGAATCTGAAAGAGACAGTTAGATGCGAAGAACAAAAAACAGAACAAAACGACTTTTGCGTATCTAATGTCTTTTTCTACGTCTTGCCAAGTGATGTGATCCATGACTGTACTAAGGGGGCGTTCGTAGGGTATGTGCTTCTCAAAATGTGAAAAGAGATCTAAGCTGTGGGTACAGTTATGGGATGCGATGATAATGTACTATCAGCTCCTATATATTCTATCAGGTTACTAGATAATAACGTCAATATCTATCTCAATCCTAATAGCACTAGATCATTTAAATGGAGCCCGTGATTATTTTTCTGATACATTATGTTTCAAGATACTTTATAATTTTTGCTGTATTTTCGAATAATTAACACTGTTCTAGCAAACAGTGATCTGAATAAGCCGGATTTAAATAATCTAATTCGAGAAGCTATACCATTACAAGCGCGGTAACCGTGAAATAAAAGCAATATAATGAAAACACGTGCTCAAGGTGCATAAACAATTTCTCCAGCAGGAATTAATGGCGCGGCAATCGTCGTCTATCGTGTCTTCGTTGGCGAACAGTACGGGTACAGTTGGGAGCACTGATTTGCCGCTGGATCCATTCCTCTCGGGGTTGACTGACCACCAGCGGCAGGAGTCAGCGGATAGTGGGCTCGGGATGGCAGTGACGCAGTCGTACTCGATGCCGCACACGCCGGAAGACTTCCTCGCGGGCATGGACGACCGTATGGACTGCAGCAGCGAGGCCGGAGCGAGCCTCGACGCGGCCGACATTAGCCTCGGCGACACTGATGACTTAGTGCCTTCGTTACAGGTAAACTTGACGTTTCTATACTTCTGTTTCAATGTTTAGTGTTCCTTGGAAACTTAGGTGTACAATAATGTTTTTCTCTGCAAACTTACGCACAGAACATTATGGCTATGAAATCTGGTGTCGAATATTATTCTGCCAAAATGTAATTTGTCATGTCACGTCTTCGGAGCGTGTGTCCAGACAACTTTTACTTAGTCTGCTGCATGCCTATGCGTGAGGTTATAGCGAAAATTTCACCTAATCAACGTCTAAAATAGTAATGGCAATAGAATCTTGTAAACAAGCAGATTTGGCAATGGTAAATGATCATCGTCACGTTTGCAAGGGTATGTTCACCGATAATAGGTGTCAGGACAACAACAACGTTTATACTTTGGAGCGTCAACCAAAGCTAACCCATTGTTGGAACATTTATCTACTAAAGTAATTTTAGAAATCCCTGTTTTCCTCCTCAATTGGTTTAGTAAGGAATGGTGTTCTCAGCATATTATTAATATTCAATATTTTTGTAATTCCAGTTGAGTGAATTTACAAATGACATATTATTGGATGACGTGCAGTCGCTGATCAACTCGACGCCGAGCAAGCCGGACAACGTGTTGACCTGGCTGTAGGCCCCCGTCCGCGACCCGCGACCCGCGCCACGTCGCACGCACAATGCTCACAAAATTTCAGATTAGGTATTATTATGTTAATTAGTACTTATCCCTTCAGACGACTTCAAGAACGACTGCAACGACAGTGTCGGTGACCAAACAATGGTGTACATTTCACTAGAAAATGACAATATGTAGCGTAATGAGTGTATGCATGAACGTGGTCGATCATGAACGATTCGTGTGTTTCCATTTGGTGGCAAATTTGAAAATTCGTGACGCATCTTATAATGTAAACTCATAATTAAGTATTTGTTCAAATTGTAACATTGTTAGACGTAATTGTACTGCGTTAAAGGAGTAGGGATTAAGTGTCGCTTAGTATGTACAATTGGTGTTTACATCTTCGCATTTATTAGAATGAGATGGAAACACTAATTTTACATAATATGCATACTTCTTTATGTACTTTCTAACAAATCTATTTGCCTATGTAAGTCAAAGTATGAAATAATCGTGTGGACTAATACATACGTGTTTATGTTTGTGGATATTATATCATCGAGATATGTTGTAGTTTGGTGAATCACGTGTGTTAAGGGCATTCAAAGTACCAAAATCCCTGAATTAATGTAACAATCAACATATACAAAACGTGCAAGTGATTTAAATAAAACCTTAATTAGGGGACATAGGAAGCTGCACAGCTCAATGAAATTAATAAAATTAAGATTAGAGAAGCAATGTAATGAGCCATGACTATCGCGGATGGCTAGTCATTGTAGATACTGTGGAGATCCCGGGAGTGAGAGGCATCTGTGGTGCAAACCTTCTTTCCTCGCCGAAAGGAGGAATCTTGCAAAGTATTTGATAAGCTAGGCTTTCCGTCTTCTTTGTACGTAAGACTACAGGAAATCCTTCTTCGTAATGTATTAAACGATAAATTGACGATGTAACGATAGCGTTATACTATGATTGTGATCATCTTAACGTGACAGTGCCTTATTGTGCCTTTATAGAAATTATTTATTGCGTTTTATAATTAAGATAATGTTGATCTATTTCTACACTTTTTTATGGTCAAACTTTTGATATATGTAATGAATATTTTGGACAGAACCGAACTACTTATGAACTATGCCTACTTACACCGTCCTTGTGTAATTTTTCGAGATTATGATTAGATAGATTAGTTATAATTAATCTTGATATAGGTAGTTATATTGGCAACTATTACTATTAGTTATACAAATTGTTTGTGTCGTGGAGAGTAGGTGTCAAGAGTGTATGGGTGCCGCTAGAATTAACATGAGGAATAACCAGAAGTCAGTGCTCCTGAAGTTATAGAAGTATAGTGTGCTTCTGCAGTGTGAATCGGACGGTATTTTCTCGGTGTAGTTGTTGGTGCGAGTCACTAATCATTTGTGTTAACCACAGCTACGTTATTGGGCTAACTTATGCTTCTGCCACTAAAGTTAACGCTAAAGGTTAACGTGCTGAAAGCCTCTCTACATTACTGTAGTACAATACGAAAATGCAAATGTAATGTCATTTTATACGTGGCTGGAGCATTTGGTGGAATTTTGTCCCTTTTTCAGTTGGAAAATGGTTTTTAAGGCAGTATGGTTTTGATACTTTTGTATCTGATAGTATAAAGTTTTTGTGTCATAAGCGTTTGCCCAATAACGTAACTGTAGCTGTAGCATTAGGTCTGTTACACACGAAAGACAATTTGTATGTCGAAATGTTTGTTGGTCAAGATTTTGTTTTTTTTTACCAACTTATCGCGCAAGTTGTGCGATTTTGAATTTGCAACGAATAAATTAGACTGTGAGCCTACCATAAGCGTAGCAATACTATAGAAGGTTAAGTAGTTAACCTGTGGAATGAAATGGAATGGTTTTTCTAAGTATGTCAGATTGTCAGTCGTGTGTAAGGGTCCTTAGTGCAATGTTGTGTAATGCAAGTGCATCGTTGTTTATCGAGCGCGGCGGACTGTGCCGCTGCTCCAATGTACTGTCAACATATCGATGTAGCCGTGAATCTATTGGGTCCCGTTTTATCTAACCTCTAACAATCAGAATCTATGTAACAACAATATTTTTTCGGAATTGTATTTACCTAATAGCCCACCTAGTCTCTAGAGTTTTACAAAATCAGGTAGTTTGATTACATGAATCGATTAGGCATTATAATGAAATACTACATTGAAAACTTTGCCATATTAGTGAAAGTACTATATTCTTGTAAGACTTAAAATGTAATCTTCAGTTATGGTAAATAGCAACTGTGTAACTATTGTAATTAGGTGTAACGGTGCTGGGCTTATGATACATTTTATTTTGTATTATGTAGATCCATTCGTTGTACTTTATTTTGTATTTGTCGTGTATTAATTTTTATATTTCGTAAGTAATGAGGCTTTTCATATTGTTCGGTTCATTATTCTCAACCAGCTTTTTCCTCTTTAGAATATAGATCATAACAAGTTGTCAGTAGTGCTGTTGGATCTCTGTGTTCACGTTTTATGTTTTCTCTGATCATTCTGTGTCAGATCACACAACACACTATGTACCCATCAAGCGGACGCCCGGCAAGGTGTCTCATTGGTGGAAATGAACATTTCATATATTTAAAGTAACTTAGTTTCGTATACTTAAATTGTTGTGTTAAAACATAATTATATAACTCACACTCGTTGTAATCTTTAATTCAATCATTATAATTATGATCCGGCACTTTATAATAGGTTAATTACGTAATTCGATTCGATATTCTTTAAATAGTTTCGATAAAAAACTTTAAGTCATTTTAAATACGAATAAAATAGATTACATAGTACCTACACTTTATTATTTGATTTAATAAAATTAATGGCTGATAAAACTGATACTCAAATTACTCTTTTGTAACAAGATTTTCATGTGTGAGACGAAATGTGTTGTTTATTACACAACTGTTTAGTCGTCCACTACTGGGCGTCCTTGCCGGGCGCGCTACTATGACATATTATGAAACATTCCATGTTGCTAACAGTTTCCACGCAGGCGAGTCCTTAGCACCGCTTCTAACAGAATAATATTCTGAACAATGTTTAAGGTTAATTATGTGGTTTATTTCTTAAGTATAGCCTTTAATTATTTACAAACATATCTTTTCAGTCTGACAACAGATGCAAGTTTTCTCTGTAGTGTATATAATTTTACAAGTATCAGTGTTATAACAATGAAATTATGAATGTCGTATTAGATAATTTCATTGTAAATAATTTGATATTCTTATATGAACTAAATAAATATTTGTTTTAATACCGAATAGTTTTTCTACTATACAGATCCTTAAAATTCCTTGTTTTTTTTTCGAATCATAAGACAAGTCATAACATTATTAATTGTCTCGACACCAGAAATACGATAAAATTAGTTTTTTTTTATATTCGCTTTATATTCGTACACATAAAATTTGGAAACCAGCCAAGCACTAGAGATTAGCAAAACAAGATTTAGAGAGGAATAATAATTTATTAAATAAATATTTTTTAGGTAACCACAGCATCACATGCGAATTTTAGAAATACCTTCATTTTCGGCTCCTTACCTGTTGAGAAGTAAAAAGCAATAAAGTTACTAAGTTAACATATCTATTAAAGTTACGTTCAACATAATAAAATAGTTACATATAATAATAAAAATATTGACAACATTTTAATATAAGTACCTAAATATTATATTCTACATTCTTTTAGTGCGTCTCATGTTGTCTGTCACAGCTGCATTTAATTATGTGGTAAGTGTAATTATTCTCATTATTATTTTTATTCGTAATATTTAAAGAGTGCTTGGAAAACTTTACAGGCGTATTAGGGAACCACGAATATGATCGCATATTATGATATTACCGTATCACACAATACAAAATGAATCTTACGGCATAGGTAAAAAGGTTTAAATTAGGCGAGCACTATAACTTACAGCGGGGTCTTTGAAGCGCTCGTCCTGAGGCAGCTCGCGCGTGGCGCACAGCTGCTTGTAGTAGTCCACGGACAGTTTGGGCGTGCGCGGGCGCTCGGGGTCCGTGATGTTCACGTAGTAAAATCCGAAACGTTCACTGTCAGCAAAGAAGTCGTGAATATGTTTAGCCGTGTTTATAAATATACTTTGATACTTACAAATTAGCCCTTGTTATTCGTATTTATACTATAGTCAATGAAGAAAATTTATTTTCGTGCTTCTAGATAAAAAAATACACTTACCTTAATTTTCATTGCAATTTATATTTTTTTATTACTTCGACGATATAAGTGCCTATTTTTCATTCAAAATTCAACTTCTGTCATTAGAACTTAAAATTGATATTTGTATAAGTGGAAAATTTATGGAATACTTTTTAGTCAAGTCTCAATATTCACAACGAAGCAAATTAGAACTGATTTTTGGATAATTTGAAATTCGAGCAAGTGCTGCTAGAATTATAAAATGCAGTAAAGGCCCAGTAACATAATGAGATTCACAACTATCATATTTTATCTTCTCAATTACAGTGCTATCATCAGAAGTAAACGAGTCGTATAAAATAATGGTAACAATACTTTTTATATAGATATACTTATTACGTGTAATTATATAAATCTGATATTGAAATACTTCAGTTTTAAATGTGCTAGAAAATTAAATTACTTACGAGAATCCAGCGCGCCATTCAAAGTTGTCCATCAAAGTCCACGCCGTATAACCGAGGACTTTGACGCCATCGTCGTAAATTACATTTAAAATTTCACTCAGGTAGTCCTAAAAAGTAATATTGAGTGTTAGTAAGACCCCTTGAAAATGAATGTAGTGTTTTACAGTGAAAGATTGCTTAGTAGTTAGTATATTACAATAAAAAAATAAACGCTTACACACTCATACCCCCGCAGTAAGATTCCCTGTGTTGCGGGTGGCATGGACGACACTCAAATAATACATCACTAACACCCAGGACCCGAGAACAAATATTTATCTGTCACATAAATATCTGCCCCGTCCGGGAATCGAACCCGGGACCTTGAGCTTCGCAGGCAGGGTCACTTCCAACTAGGCTACGAGGCCGTCAATTATTGATTATCACAGCTTTGAAACGAAGAATGAGGACCGGGTTTGTTTTCCGGCCAGTGCAGATAAATGTTTGTTGTTTATCTGTCTGGCCATTAGCAATCATTAGGTACCTAGTAGATATAAATTAGACGAGATTCATAAATTGGGACTTACATTGAAGTATTTAATTCTTCCATAATCCTCAAGCGTGCCACGGTCAGAGAAACCATTCTCGGTAATGTAGATCGGTGGGTCGTTGTAAGAGCTCTTGCACCAACGCAGTAAGTTGGCGAAGCCCGTGGGAACTACCTGCGAAAGTCACATACAGTTAGTAAAAAATAATAGCGGCATTTGACTGACCTAACATCGAATAGAGTTGAGGATATTTGACTAGACAGAATGTTATATCACTGTTACCTTTTGATTCGATCATTACATAAAGAACTAAATCAATTAGCTGAGATGTTTAAAATATAAGGTATAGTAATTTTCAACCTTCTGTAGAACAATTAAGCCAAATAAACGTAAAAATAATACCTATTATTGCCATTCAATTTAACATTAAAAGGTACTTTAGTTAAAAATCATACTTACTCTAAGCCATTCAGAAGCAGAGTCGGTTCCAACTTCTAGAGTGATGACTGCGCCGATGTCCTTGAGCCAAGATGGAGATTTAGCAAGAGGGTCAACACCGGGCCCAGTGATCAGGTGGGTGGTGTAGTGGTTGATGCCAAGGAAGTCGGAGGTGCCCTTGATCCTTTCGATCCAGTAACTGTCGAACTGCTGCAAGCGGGATCTGGGAAGACCTTCAGCACTGCTTTGTTGCGCAACGTTTTCGATCATCGCAGCTGGGTATCCACCTTCCTCCGTGAAAATGGGATGCGCGAACCAACCGAACTGAAATATAAAATGTTCTTCCTCTTATTTTTACATATTATCAAGTGACTATGATACAGGTAACACCATAATTTTTCTGGATACTATAGCATGAACTGATTCAGATTTAAACGTATTTACAATAAAGTTATATTTTGTTAAAAGGTTCCAATACTCACTTTGAACTGGTTTGCAACTTCAGCTAAAGCCGTTTGCTCAGCATTAGCCGGGTCGCTGGGTTCGTACCAGATAGAGTTGATCGAGATCATAATGTTTCCATTTTGCTTAGCCCTGTAACTGTCATTGTATAAATGGAAGGCTTCAGCGTGCGCCTTCAGGAGCGTGTCACTGCAGAGATAGTTTCCAACGCCGTGGCTGTCGATCGCTGGGGCCTTCTTTTCGTCACCGTAAGCATCTTCGCAAATTTCGTAAGGCTCATTGAAAGTAATCCAAGATTTAATTCTATCCCCGAATTCCCTAAAGCATAAATCGGCGTAATCGTAGAAGTAATCCACCATCCGCGGGTTGGCCCATCCGCCAAGATCTTGGAGTGTCTGTGGCAAGTCCCAATGGAATAGCGTAACCTGTGCAAAAACAATATTTTTTAACATCAATTAATTTCAGTACTAAAATGAATTCTAAAATTCTGGAATATTTACCAGTGGCTCGATATTGTTTTCGGCCAGAGCATCAAGCAGCTCATTGTAGTACCGTATGCCATCTGGATTTATGTAATCAATACGGCCGGTGGGTAAAATTCTAGCCCATGATAATGAGAATCTATAAAAGTCCACCCCAAGGTTTACCAACTCCTCGACATCCTCACGGTACCGATTATAAGAATCGCATGCAATGTCTCCATTCGTACCATCCGCGATCATCCAAGGCTTCGTGTGACTCAAACGATCCCAAACATTTTCGGATTTGCCTGCAAAAGATAAGTTTGATAGCAATTGATTGACAGAGTTACCGATATTTAAAAGTTTGATGAGATAAGAGTTTGATGGCAGCGTTTTTATCTATTTGCTAGGAAACACTTCAGATGTAATCCCAGGGAGTCATCCGTGTCCGATAAACTTACCGCTGACGTTCCAAGCACCTTCTATCTGATGGGCAGCTGTTGCCACGCCAAATGTGAAGCCCTCAGGAAACTTCGTGTATTGGGCCAATCCCCTAAGTGAAAAAATATGATTTACGTATTTCTGGCTACATTATAGATACTTATATGAATATGCAAGATATTCACTTTAAACTATATAGTAATTACCTAATATACATCTAGCTAGACCTATTTTATACTTTGTAAGTGTCTTGGGAAGCGTATAGGTTTTCTATTTAATAATCGCATGGGGAACATTGGCGACATTTTTTTTATTGTTTGCTTAATCCCAAAACCAAAATTCATTGGTTTTTTTTATGGTGCGTGTACATAAAATTCGATAAAAACTATAAATGTGAACGAAAATTTAACTTAATGTCACGGCTGAACATCCTAAATCCCGACACGCGAGTATTCCCACGAGAGATCCCGTTTACATCGGATGTAGAGTCCTACACAAATTGGTAAAGCAGGAATGCATAAGAACAATTGCATGGCTAAGAATCCATATAGAATAATGTTTTACATAGAGGTGTTTTAAATAAATAAATAATTATATTTTTGAACGATGCTGGTAACATATTTAAACATACAACATTATTTAAGACTGGTAAGTACCTAGTAGGTATACTTTCCTTGAGCCCTTTACTGTTATCGAATAAGCAATATTTATCAGACAGGAAAACCTAATTACATAGATATTTTTTTCGCACGTAATGAATGAAGGTAAGTAACGCCTTGAAGGCTATTAGAATTTAATAACAATATTACCGAGGAGGTTACAATCATAACAATTTTATTTGGACCGACATTAATTCTAGTCGCTTATACATATTGTTATATCATGTTCGCAATTAAACCTACCAAAAAAATTGTAAAGTCGCCTAACAATTGTCGTCACGTAGGTAAGCCTCGCTCTCACGTGTGATAACTTCCCTGGATTTATGCAATGTTAGCAAACTAGATGTTGTTGTTTGCGTGTATAAACATAACTAGTGAGGTACTCACGATCGGGCGAGGGCCAGCAGTCCGATAAACGTGATCCAGTGCGCCATTGTGTCGTGTGCCCGATTCGAGTCGCGTCAACCAACTGGTGCCACCGGCGTGCAACCTCTATTTTTGTCCAACACTACTTAACGGTAATCTAGGCGTTACAAAATAATTCTTCCTTCAGATAAAGTCAATATCGCGGAAAAAATATTATTTATCATCTGTAAAAATAATAACAATAGCTGCAGTGATGTTGGAAGACAGACTTAAGATAAAAAGTCTCCAAGTGGTAGAGATCCTAGGATTACCTATTGATGTTATCACCTTGGCAACATTTTTTTCTAAAGTGTCTCTTAAGATTATAACTACACATGTATAAAGAAACATTGACACAATTTCGTTATGTAAGTAAGCCTAAGCAAATTTTATTGAATCGAAATATTTTTTTACATCCATGAATACAAGTCAAACTGTAAGCCAGAGTCAACGAACGAGGCAATGGCAACACCTCTTGTATTATTTTTTTATCAATGTAAAGCTGTGAGCACTTCTCTACGGTTGTTTGATTTTTAACGACACAGCTGTACATTAGGTACAAGCTTTTAATTATCGTTGTTAGTTCCTGGTTGTTATCATTAGAGAGCAATCGTTAAGTCATGACGGGGTAAAAATGTTTGAGTCCCATTAATAGAGCAAAAATGTTTACTGTGGAATACCTATTTTTTTATTCTATTTTAATGGCGTCACTCGACGTCAACCTATTGAGGCCAACTACTGAGGAAGGGTTTCTCCTCGTAACTGAGGAGGCCTAGAGCATACTCCACCACGCTCCAATGAGGATTGGTGGAAGGGTCAGTGACCAACCCAAGTGTCGGAAGTTTTTAAGCCGCCCGAAAGCCTTCAGACATAGCTTAACGACTGCTATCGAATGATAACAGTCGGGACCGAGGCTTAACGTGTCCTCCGAGGTACGGAAGCGCTCAAGAATTTTTGCCACTAGCGGTCACCCATCCAATTACCGACCGTGCCCGCAATAATCCCACTTTACTTAGTGGCAATAAGGTTTAGTGGTAATACGCACTATGTTAGTAAAAGCCTATTCCTATTCACTCTTGCCTTGAAGACATCCTTATTATAATTGAATGGATTCATCAATTGTAAAGATTCAATAATTTCAATTCAAGAATTACAATGGTAAAGATTCTTGCATTGCGGTCTCTGTGTAGCCATGACAAAATACTTGTACTTATCTGGCAGTAAGCAAGCAGGATGAAGGTTCAGTATTGTGGTAATAGCGGAAACGCTTAATTTCCATAATTTCAATAACTAGGTCTAGGTCACTAGTAGGTATTAATTGGATGCGCAATAATCTAGTCGCAATAATTTGCAAAATAATTAACTGAACAGCGTTAAATATGTCTAAATCCCATTTAAGGGATTAAAGGACAGAACATTCATCTGACCATTAAAGTACTCATGGAAAAATGGTTCGTTGTAGAGTCATCGTTTTTTACACGCTTTTTATTAGCTTCACCTATATGTTTGTATGTTTGTAACCGACTTCTTTGGGCGCGATTTTGACCCACT
>DWKA01000148.1:0-21316 GCA_018249155.1 Panoquina ocola ocola
AAATTTCAGCCCGATCCGTCCAGTGGTTTGGGCTGTGCGTTGATAGATCACTATGTCAGTCAGTCAGTCAGTCACTTTTGAGTTTTATTTATTGTAAATAAGGCATATTGTGCATTTAATACATTTATTTTTGTAAAGAGAATCATACTGTAAGAAGTCCTTAATGTAAAATAGGATATTATGTATTTAGTCGTTTTCAAACAACGAAATACAAATCTTTAAAATTGTATTCGAATATTAAAAATAAATACGAATTGAAATCAAAACACTAAAATTATAGTCGATATTTAGTGTATTTTAACAATAAACAATAGTTCTCTTAAACACTAAAATTAAGTTCATAAACAGTCTATATTAGTATTAGTCAGTATTAGAATTTTGTTGCATTAATAAAACTTTACAAATATTACGGATATTTTTTGATTAATCGTACACAAAATATGATGCACTTTAACTCAAGGCAAATCTATTTCTCCATGCTTTGTCCTCATATGACCTCGCCAGCTGCATTTTTGCACAAATGCCATATTGCAACGTTCACATTTAAAGCGTCTATCATCCGCATGGATTCGCATGTGTTCTTTCAAAGTCCACTTTCTTCCGTACGATTTCATGCAAATTTTACACTTAAACTCCTTGTGCCCTGTATGTTTCAACATATGCCCTTTTAACTCCGTTGACGAAAAGAAGTCTTTATCACATAACGTGCACTTGTGTGGTCTTTCGATTAAGTGATGTCGTTTCATGTGTATCATCAATGCGTTCTGATGGACGAACGTCTTTTCACAAGCCTGACATTTGCGTGCAAACGTCGTCACTCCATGCACTTTCGCAATATGCTTGTCTTTCTGCCTTGCGTCTCTAAATTTTGCGTCGCAGTAACGACACTTGTTCACCAGCCTCGAATGTACATGAACTTGGGACTCGTGAGCTTTCCTCTTCATGTTAGTTGTGAACACTTTGGAGCAATGGCCGCACTTGAAGACACCAGTATTATGATTAGCTTTATGAAAATACAGTTTCTTACGATTAACAAACCCAGCGTCACACTTATCGCACATGAAATTCTTATAATGTACGCTCATGTGTTCCAACAGTGCTTTGAATTTGTTAAAAACATTCTGGCATATAAAGCACCTCAAAATCTCAGTATCGAATTTGAATGGCAGAATTTGATGTTTAATGTCTATATACATCTTTTTTTCGTGCACAGCATACAGGTGTTTCATCAAAAGTTCCACGTTATCGATTCTTTCATCACATATTTTACACTGCAATTCCGTTATATCAAGTTTGATACATAGCCTGTAACTGTCTTTACCTAGGATTGTGATTACTTCTTTAACCATGTCGTGGGATTCAGTTGAATGCTTTTTTAAATCAGCAGGTTCTGGGAATTGTTCATCACAGAAACAACATTCGTATCCCCTACCAGCGAACCAACGTATCGGCGTGGCGTTCGACCATTGTAGTATTTGCACAGCATTGACTCTATGTTTCTCCATTTCTTCGCCTAGTTTATAATTAGCTCTCTTTTTCTCGACTTTGTCTTCTGTTTTCGGAGATTTTGCTTCTCTTTTGAAGACACTTTTACGTTGAAACAGACCTATAAAGAAAATAGTAAGTTATTGTTGGTCTGGTTTGGTTAAAATCGGATCATAACATAAAATTGTTATGACGAATCTTGTCCAAGCACTCTCTTGACTTTTATTTAAACATGGAACAGAAATCTCTTTCCTCAGCGTATATAAAAGTGTCATGAAAGCTTCGTGTAAGTATCATATTATACGTCCGATCGATAAGCGATAGATTTATTACTATTAAGATAAAGAAATAGATCTATTAACGACATTGAGAACGGTCTAAAATCATACTTGAATTATCACTTAATAAGTCCTGAAAAGCAAAATGCTGGTACCAATTATTTGCAAAAATTTGGCTACACTGAGTGATATGGGGTAAATCTAAGCTCAGAAGCGACTAGCGTAAAAGAGTAATTTTGAGACAACAAAAAAATAAATAGTTGATTAATATTGTGAGTATGTAATAGATACTTACTTTGTAAGTAAATAGGTTACTAAATGAATTAAGAATTCATATAAAAAAGTATATTCCTTAACGTAATTACACATACTTATAATAATACTATGTTTAATATTTTATATTAACTATCTACACTTGCTTTCCATGTTTAGAACGCATGTGGCCACGCCAGCTACATTTTTGCACAAATGCCATCCCACAGAGTTCACATTTAAATCTACGATCATCAGCATGGATTCTCATATGTTCATTAAGTGTCTTCTTTCTTCCGTAAGCCTTATGACACACTTCGCATACAAATTTTCTCACACCGGTGTGTTTCACTACATGATTTTTTAATTCTGACACTGAAAAGAATGTCATCTCGCAGTCTGTACATTTATATCTCCTATCCATTAAATGAAGCCTTTTAACGTGGACGGTGTAATCCTTCTGGTTGCTGAATGTTTTGTCACACGCTTGGCAAGAAAGTGATTTTGTCTGTACCCCGTGTTCTTTAGCTAAGTGTTGCTCCTTCTTCCGATAATCCTTGAACTTCTCATTGCAATAACCACATTTGTTCAGCGTCGTCGAGTGAGTATGTACGCACTTTTCATGGGACCGTTTTTTTCTGAACGTGTCGAATACTTTAAGACAGAAATCACACTTGAACTTGCCTAGCTTGTGACTCTGAGCGTGCTGTGCAAGAATCACGCGACTGACGAAACCGGCATCACATATTTCGCAAATGTAATTCCTATAATGGATATTCATATGCTCCAATAACATCTTGAATTTGTGAAACACGTTCAAACACATGAAACACCTTAAATTTTCCGAATCAAACTTGAACGGCAGCACCTGGTTCTTAATATCTGTGTGCAAGTTTCTTTTATGACTTTTAATTAGGTGATCGATTAGTTGTTCAATTGTGTCTATACTTTCGTTACAAATAGTACACTTCAGATCTGTGATATCGAGTTTCACGTGCAGTTTGTACATGTCTTTCCCTTTCATAAAACTATTTTTTGCCTTTTCATCGTGCGAGTTTATGGTATGTTTCTTTAGATCAGCCGGGTCGGGATATTGATCTGTGCAGAAACTACAGGCGTACCCGATACCACCTCTGCATCTGATTGGCGTTGCATTTGAATTCATTAATATTTCTCGCATATTATTTCGATGCTTTTGCAACTCTCCCCCCTTTTTAGGTTTATCTTCAACTTTAATTTTCACAATATTGTCACTGTCATCTAAAATATCTGGGTCATCCTTGATTTTTGTCGGTCCATTTACAGTTTTGGTGGTACGTCTCGGACCTACAAAGAAAAGGACATGTTATTTAAATGAGCTGAAATCTGAATAGCGTGAGAGACCTAATGCTACATAATTGTTAATTGAACTGCATTTATTATGGTTAAATTTCAAGATAATCCACGGTTTATTTAGTTTTGGAAATATATGCGATGCGTCAAAAATTTCAACGAAATATCGGGTTCAATATCTTTCGAGGTTTTATTATCTAAACAGGATTCAGTTATGAGTTAAAAATCATAGAAAAAAACACCTATTATAAATCCTATTAATAATACTATTTATGTTAGCTTCATAAATTGACTATAATTTTTTTCCGATTGTAAGTATCTTTATTTCTAACCTTGTTTTACCGATGGCCTGACGCTTACAAATTATGCTACACTTTATTTCGAGATTATACTTCCCTATATTTTTTGTCGCGAGCGTTACATGTGTTAATTTATTTTTACGGAGTATATTCTAAAATTAAGTAAATTAAGATGCAATTATACTTCTATCCAAACGATGCTACGGGTTTAAACAGAACGGGTTTAAACAGATGAAAAGGCCACAATATTTGTTAGTATTTATTCACTGAATTAAAAGTGGAGATCCGGCTATCGACAATGGCATCTCGAAGCGATTAAGGGAGAAGAGGTAAATATGGGAATAGATGGTCCATACAACTTCGAAGATATACAGCATACAGTGTGGTGGCACACTGCTCTAGTGCAGATTGGTAGAGGAGATCACTGTCCCCCTACTGACAATCGATAAGTCGATCTACGTTCTCCGACCCACGAAAGAGCTTCAGGAATTTTCTGATCACACCACTACCGACCGCGCTGTTACGTAAACCCAGTCGTTCACTTAGTATAAAGCTATGAGGTATGTCAAAAATGATAAATACACCAATTTCAAGTAACTAATTTATTAATTCATAAGAGTCCAACAAAAATTATCCATTGTACAGGTACTGACAAACTTCGTCTTTTACGGATCTAACTCTTCAGGATGTTTGGAGCGCAAGTGGCCGGTTAAACTACACTTTTGCACAAAGGTCATCCCGCAAAATTCGCACTTGTAGCGACGATCATTTGCGTGTATACGCAAATGTTCACGCAACGTTTTCTTTCTCCCATACCTCTTATAGCATACCTGGCACTCAAACTCACGGATTTTCGAATGTTTCACCATATGGATAACAAGAGCACTGTTAGAAAAGAATTTCATATCACATTCTGGGCATTCGTGACGCTTTTCCATTAAATGATGTCTCTTGATATGTATCCTAAGAGCGTCGCGATTGGCCATCATCTTATCACAAGCCTGACACTTGACAGCCACCGATTTAGCTCCGTGCACAGTCTCCAAATGCAGCTCCTTCTTCCTGAGGTTAGTAAATTTCTCGTTACAGAATCCGCATTTATTCCTCAAGTTGGAGTGCACATGGACCCCCTGTTCGTGTGAGACTTTCTTCCTCCTCGTGTCGAAAACCTTCTTGCAATAATCGCAAGAATAAACACCAACATTGTGACGATCCAAATGAGAGTTTAGACCTCTCCGATTGATGAACCCCGCGTCGCATATCTCACATACGAAGTTCCTAAAATGTTTGTGCATGTGTTCGAAGAGGCATTTGAAAGTACTGATCTCGAGTGAACATATTGCACACTGGAGGATTTCAGTGTCAAATTTAAAGGGAACGATATGATTTTTAATATCTGTGAAAACATTTCTTTTGTGTTCATTGATCAAGTGGTCAAAAAGATCCTGCAGTGATTCAATGCTTTTATGACATATTTTGCATACTAATTCCGTGATGTCAAGCTTCATAGAAAAGGTTTTAAGATCTCTTTCTTTCTTAAATCTAGCTGCGGTAATGTCCCTAAAATGTTGCTTTAGGTTGTGATTTTTTAGATCAGCTGGGTCAAGATACTGTTCTTTACAAAAAAAGCATAAATAGCCTAGATCGCTATGAGATCGAATGATGGTGGCATTTGAGCACAACAACACCTCCTTGATATTGCTTCTGTGTTTGTCCAATTCCTTTGTTACTTTAATCGCTGGTTTCTTTTTACATGGCTTTACATTACTAATTTCTTTGTCACTGGCACTTTCGTCAAAATCATTTAAAACGTTTTCTATATCAACTTCTGTCTTCAATTCTTCTAGATCATAATGTTTGAGGACGTCTTCCTTCGTTTCGTGCCGTTTACCTAAAAATGTAAACAGAAAGATTTCAAAAAAATTACAATTTCTTTTATAATTCAGCGAGCAATCATTTATTTATATATTTTTATATGTTTTGGATTAGAATAAAATAACTACTACTGGAGGAAAACATTATACTGTTACTATTATTGTAAAGTCCCATTAAATATCAGGTGTCTTACAACAAAACATTAATTAAAAAGACCTACTTAAAAATACTTTAATTTTGGGTCACATTATGCTTTTACTTAGTAAGTAATTTTAAATTAAAAAGAAGATTTTATATTCAATTTTATCTTATTGTCAGAGTCTCAGCAAATCATGATCTTTTAAATTTAAAGTAGCTTACCTATTTTTATTTTTAATATTCGTTATTAACCCGAATAAGCTGCGGGAAAGCAGTAGTTTATTGTATGACATAGTTTTTGTTTTTTTTATATAATTTATAGGCAGACATTTGATCGCAATCTCACCTGACACATTGTTCATCCTCATTTATTTAGCAATATCAAAAAAATTATCATAATTTACTACTAAATTATATCCTACACTCTATGCCTACATTATATCGATATTCTAAAATAAAATAATGTACTCGTAATTTTTTCTTGGCTATGTGTCTCCAATGTGTTGAGTAGCGTATACAATGTTATTTTAATATGTAATTTTCGTCTAGAAAAACGAAGAGATTCCCTTATTCCATGCATTATTACAAATCAGGTATTTAAGTAGGTAGGTATATGATAAATGACGACAAACACATAAATCCCAACGAATTAATTTATTAACCCATAAAAATATTCATAACATAATTAAAGTTTCCTGTTATGAACTTAGTTCATTAAGATGTTTAGAGCGCAAGTGGCTTTTCAAAGAGACCTTCTGGATAAAACTCATCTCGCAAAACTCACACTTGAAACGACGATCGTTTGTGTGTATACGCATATGCTGACGTAACGTTCTCTTCCTCGAATACATCTTGCAGCATACGTGACACTCAAACTGACGGATTTTCGTGTGCGAAACCATATGGTATTCGAGAGCACTTTTACAATAGAACTTCTTATCACATTCTAGGCACTCGTGAGGCTTGTCCATTAAGTGGTGAATCTTGATATGTTTGCCAAGAGCAGCGCGATTGGCCATCATCTTATCACAAGCCTGGCACTTGACAGCGACCGATTTAGCTCCGTGCACCGTCTCCAGATGCAGCTCCTTCTTCCCGATGCTACTGAATCTCTCATTGCAAAACCTACATTTATTTCTCATGTTGGATTGCACGTGGACCGACTGAATATGTGCGATCATCTTTGGCTTCGAGCCAAACATCTTATCGCAAAATTCGCAAGGATACATTCCAACGTCGTGACGAGCTGTGTGATCCTCTAGACATTTTCTACTGATAAAGCCCTCGTCACATATATCACATATAAAGTTTCTGAAGTGTTTGTGCATGTGCTGCAAAAGGCATTTGAAAGTGGCAAATTCGGATGAACACATAGCACATTGGAGGCTATTAGTGTCAAATTTAAAGGGAATAATACGATTCTGTATATTCGTGAAGATATTTCTTTTGTGCTCATTAAGCAAGTGGTCGAAGAGATCCTGCAGGGTATCTATACTTTCATGACATATTTTGCATTCTAATTTCGTAATGTCAAGCTTTATAATGATGGCTTTAAGATCCCTAATTTTCTTAAGCCTCGCTGTGGTAATGTCTCTGGGATGTTGCTTGAGGTTATGATTTTTTAACTCCGCCGCCCCGGGATATTGTTCTTTACAAAAGAAACATAAATAGCCGAGGTCGCTATGAGACTGAATGAGGGTGGCATTGGACCACAGCAACACCTCCTTGATATTGTTCCGGTGTCTGTCCAACTCCCTAATTCCATCGACCCTTGGCCCTCCCCTCAATGGTTTTACTTTAACAGTACTTTCTGGAATACTTTCTTCAGGCATCTCATCAGAACTTTCATCTAATTCAATTAAAATGTTCATAAATTCGATGTCGTCTTCGTCCGAATCGTCCAGTTTACCTAAAAATGTAAAAAAAAATATTTCAGAAAAAAGGAAGATTTTTTTTCGTATTTCAGCGAACATCGATACATACTGCATTATGCAAAACTTGATGCAAAATTTTACATCATTGTATGTATTGCATGCGATAACATATTTTAGAGTCAGTTATCAATTTAAAATTCGGAAAACAAATTTAATTTTAGCGTGATCTCAGTAACTGAGTAACTAATATGTATAAAATATCAGTAATGATTTCTGCTATTCTTTTGAGGCAAGAAGGCAAACTTTTTAAACTGAGGAATTTAAAGCGTGGGTTTAGTTTTAATTTTCTGTTAATAATCACCATAAATTATAGGTATTATGTACTTATATTGTTTTATCATAAGTAACTTACAATGGTCAACTGCTATGCACAATGTGATTTTTACTCTTTTAATTTATTAACCGTTACAGTACGGAAGCTCAATAGATTTTCATGCCGTTTTTATTTACTGGCAACATCTACTTAGATGCATGTCTGTGGAGGTAACAATGAGAAACTGTGTAAAGGAAAACCAAGGAAGTTTTTAAAGCGTACTATCGTATCATCTACCTATCAAATAAAACTTGTTTACGAAGGCTAGGGGCTCGATTTCGATTACCAACCGGAGCAGATATTTATGTGAGAACTAAATGTTTGTTCTGATCATAGGTATACTCGTATAGTTATAGAAATCAGAGAAGGTAGGTAATAGTAATGTTTAATTTCTGTTGCTCATGCCACCAGCGCCCTAGTGCAGGGGTATGATGACCGTGTTAGCGTTTGAGTTTAATTCTTAGTATTATTATTACATACACATAATTATGTATCGTTAAAATCAAAATTTAATTGTGACCGTTAATTAAATTAAACATAAACAATAGCATTAATTAAACGTAAACAATGAAACATGTTATTAGTGAATTAGAAACTAGTGCTTAAAATCATTTTTGTAACATACCTACAGTCTGAGTCCAAGTATAAACCACTCAAATAAAAGTGACAAATTCCGAACCTTCAAAATTAACTTTATTACTCAAAATGCAAATAACAATAAGTATTTGTGAACTTATAATTAACATGAATAAAATATGAAATTAGCACTTCACTCCGTGTTTAGAACGCATGTGAGATCGCCAGCTGCACCTATGCACGAACCTCATCCCGCACACTTCACATTTGAACCTACGGTCGTCCTCGTGTATCCTTATGTGTTCCCGTAAAGAACTTTTCCGTCCATACGTCTTGAGACAAATGTCGCAATGAAACTCCTTTCTGCCAGTGTGTTTCACCATATGTTTGTCCAGCTCAATCTTTTGATAGAAGCCCAAATCGCATTCCGGGCATCTGTGCGGCCTCGTCAGCAAATGGAATCTTTGAATGTGTACTCTCAGAGCGCTCTGGTTTTTAAAAGTTTTCTCACAGGCTTGGCAGTTCAGTACCGTGGGCTCGACGCCATGTACCTCTGATAAGTGTACTATCTTCTTATAGTGACCGTTGAACCTCTCATTACACAATCCACACTTATTTAACATCTGTCTTTGAATATGAACCGATCTCTCGTGCGACTTCTTTTTACGGTATGTATCGAATGTTTTCGCACAATGATCGCAATTGTATGATCCAATCAAATGAGATTTGGAATGGTGGCGCAATATAGCGCTATTCAAGAAACCTGCGTTACAGACTTCACAAATAAAATTTCTAGAATGCATGTTCATATGCTGAATTAATCCTTTGAATTTATTAAACGTACTAAAACATATAAAACACTGCAGGCCGTCAGTTTCAAACTTCATCGGCATTATGTAGCTCTTAATATTTTTGAATAAATATTTATTGTGCGAGTCTATCAAATGTTCTACCAGTTGCTGAATATCGTGCAAATTACTATCGCATATTTTACATTGCAATCCTGTTATATCTAATTTGACAGAATAAACTCTTTTATCTTTCATCAACATAGACATCGTATTTAAATCGTGTGTTTCCATTGTATGCTTCTTCAGGTCAGCCGGTTCAGGGTACTGGTCTTTGCAAAAGCAACACGCGTATCCAATGTCTCCACGGCCCCGTATCGGCGTTGCGTTTGAGTATTGAAGTATTGCTTTTAAATTCATACGATTTTTGCTCAGTTCTGGGGATCTGTTCGAATGGCTTTCAGATTTGATTTTCCTTTGAGGTTTCGCTTCTATTATCTTTTTACGTGGAACAGTTTTTGCTATTACATCATCGTGTATCGATTTAACGTGCTGTGTATCCTTATCATCATTACTTACTTTTTTCAATAAAATATGCTCTGTTTTGATTTTTCCAGTTCTATAATCCCAGTTATCAATTTTGATGACAACTTGACGTTGTTGACCTACAAAGAAAAACATAGGATTGAAATCGCACTTACATACGGGTTCTCGTTGATTCAGTATGGCTGAGTCAAGAGGATTAAAATCATATTCTGGAAACGGTTTGTTTGTTATTATCATCCAGATACAGTGGACAATCTAAGTTCAAGAGAAGCATAAGGTTTGTTTTAAATTATCGTTGGTTGTACTTTACTATTTACCAGAACTTTCCTTGCTGTACGGGCAAGGATGAGGTAAAATTGTATCGATATCGATAGTTATGTGTTTTTATAATGATGTAATAATGAGTACAAACTCATTTTGCCTTTCTATATTTTATGTATCCTAAAGACGCAGACAGAAGATGGGATTACTAAATGCCGGTAAAATTAAGCATAATATTTTTAGAATAGGTTTCGGATAAGTTTTTGATTTTGAAAATATTTTTTCAAGATATTTATGAAATGTTAATATAAAGACCTATTTTTCACCTTATAAACGAGGAACATAATAAAACGAAATATCCAATATTTTTTTTATCTTTTTATTTCAAGTGTATCCAAAATTAAATTAACTTTATGAAGACAGATACGATGTGATCAAGAATTATGAAACTTATATCATAATATGAATTTTTAATACCTATCTCTAAATTCTGAATAAGTTATTAGATGCAAGAGAGAAAGCATTGCTCAAGTTAAAAATTGCTAGATAATCGACTTTGTAAAATAATAAATAAGTATGTGTGTATTGCTAGATAAAATATAAAAAATGGCTCTAGCGCTTTGTGCTAAATATTTGATAGGAGTAATTCATGCTTCCACGCAGTAAATTTTTCCGACTTATGCTAACTTAACATCCGTTACACGCTCAATCTAGATCACGATCACAATGAGACGACAGATTGTAGTAGATTGACGAATCTTTAAATCTAAATAAATAATGTCAATCAAATACGTTACACAGTAAATCAAGATTGAGCTCAATGATCACGATCAAAGGATCACAATCTAGATTGAGCGTGTTACGGGTGCCATACAGCGACACACTGTAGTAACAATATTCTTTGTATGAAAACGCATAAATTGTTTACACAGTATTCTTGTCACAAACGTGTCTTGAAACAAACGCACCACCTAGTCACCTTGCAGTTGCATTAAACGTATTCCGCGTGCTTGTTTCGCATATGCCCACGCCAACTGCATCTCTGCACAAAAGCCATGCCGCAATGCTCACACTTGAATCGGCGATCATTCGCGTGTATCCTCATATGCTCACGCAGAGTATTCTTTCTCCCATACGATTTCAGACATACTTCACATTGGAACGATCTTTCTCCAGTGTGTTTCAAATTGTGATCCTTCAGCTCACCCGACGAATAAAACTTCATTTCACAATGTGTACATTTGAACTTTCTCTCCATAAGGTGATCCCGCTTCGTATGATTTCTGTAAGCTTTTTGGGTCGTGAAACTCCGGTCGCAAGCGTGACATTTCACCACTTGTGGGGATATGTTATGGACATTCAACAGATGATTAATCTTCTGGTGATAATCCTTGAAACTCTGGCTGCAGTGGCCACATTTATTGAACATAGCGCCGCTGTGAACATATTTAATGTGAGATTTTTTTCGTTGTAAAGTGTCAAAGACTTTCTCGCAAATTTCACAGGTGAATATTCCAGTTTTATGGCACTTCGAATGATTTACCAATCCAAATGAGGTGATGTAACTAGCATCACAAAATTCACAGATGAAATTTCTACAGTGTAAATTCATGTGTTCGCAGAGTACTTTAAATCTATTAAATTTGTTTAGGCATATAAAACATTGGAGGACATCGCTGTTAAATTTGAACGGTACCATATAATTTTTAACGTCAAAATATATTTTCTTTTCGTGGTCTATGTGAAGATGGTTCATTATTTGATCGAGGTTGTCGATATTTTTTGAACATATTACACAACTAAGATCAGTGATGTCCACTTTGAGAAAAAATCTAGATCTGTCAAATGTCTTTGTATAGCTGGGAATTTCCTCCACGGAATGGGTATCTAGGGTGTGTTTTTTTAATCGGGCAGGTTCCGGAAACTCGTCATCACAATAGCAGCAACCGTATCCAATGAAGCCAAGCCGTCGAATTGGCGTTGCATTAGACCATTTTAATACTTCTTTTATATTTGCCAAAATTTTATAGCGATCACGAGGTTGATGCAACTTTGTATTTATCTCACTTTTAAGTGGTTTCGTAGTTATTTTAGAAACCATTACATCACTAACAATATTCCTTGCCTCATCCCTCACTGTGACTGCTTTTGGATATGCATTTATGATGTCACTTTTCTGTTGTATGCATGTACCTACAAAGAAAAGGACAAAATTTAATGCCGAAGATTTTTTATCTAACACCAAAGACTGATGTATTTTCGACCAAGAAGAGAGAAGAACAAGAACTGGATTACGAGATATGGTGGTAGCCATGTGACTTAATGGAACGATATCATAGCAGTAATAATAATGACTAAACTAATATTGATAGTACAATCCTTACAATAACTCTTAATATCAATCAAAATAATTCGCCTCTCCCTGATGCCCTGATCAGCTAGAATAGGATGGAGGTTAGTATTTTAGGCCGTCTCAATAGAGCTTAAACTTTTAGTCTTAGTGTAAAGCAATAATTCTATTAATAATAAACTTTATAATCCCTAATCATGGCAACCCTTTATTGCATATTTACTTTTCAATCTAATAGTCTTGTAGCGCCGTAAATTTTCCACTAAAACCGTACAAAGGATATAACTATTATATGTGACGCGTAAAAACTTCGGACGTTTGCCCTCACTCGCCGAATTCAGTCCAACGTGTATAGGCGACTTAAGGATTATTTAGACATGATATTAAAGTAGAGATCCGATATAATTTAAATTTCTTAAATTTATTTTTACGTTTTCCATAGACAGCAAGTAAAATTAAAGTGTAATTAAAATAAGTGTCATTAAAGGAAAATATCATGTACGTGAGTAATAAGTGAATTGGATCGGAAAAGATACAAACAAAGAGAACAATAACGCAATTTTATTGATCTATAACATCAAAACATAATAATTATTATAATTAAAGTACTTTATATCAACACAAACAAACAGGTTGTGTGCACGTTGTGCACATAATATGAAGTAAAACTTCCCAACTTAAATTAACCATATTTTTTTGTATCTAATAGGTTTTTTATCTTAAAATATTTTTTTTGGATTTACCTCCTACTGACGCCATCTATCTCGTGTATCGTGTAATCACGTCCTTCAAAATTTACTACCCTTCACCGCTGAAGAAGTTTCACTTAAAAATAATCAGACATTTCCTCCGTGTTTAGCACGGACGTGTGCTCGCCAGCTGCAACGCTGAACGAAGGCCATTCCACAATCTTCACACTTGAATCTACGATCATCTGCGTGAATCCTCATATGCTCCCTTAACGTGGACCTTCGAGAATAATACTTGAAACAGATATTACATTCGAAGCTCTTAGTACCATGTTTATACATATGGTCCTTCAAATCCGACGACGAAAAAAATTTCATGTCACACTCTTTACAAGCATGCTTTCTCTCCAAAAGATGATATCTCAAAGTATGAACTCTGTACGATCTGCGTGTAGTGAACTGTCTATCGCAAGCGCTGCACTTGTAGGTAAGAATCTCAGCTCCGTGAACTTCTACCAAATGTTTTTCCTTCTGGGCGTGACATTTAAAAGTCTCATTGCAATAACCACATCTATTGCCCTTCGGATGAGTGTGGACGCATTTTTCGTGGGACCTCTGTTTCGTTAATGACGTAAATAATTTATCGCAGTAGCTGCATTTGAATGTACCCGTCTTGTGCCCTTCAGCGTGAGTGACAAGCTTCCTCAAGTTCACAAAACCAGCATCGCAAACATCACAAATGTAATTCCTATTATGAACACCGCTCATATGTTCTAACAACATTTTGAACCTGTGGTATACATTTAGACAAATGAAGCAACGTAGCAAATCGCTTTCGAATTTAAATGGCAACATATGGCTTTTGATATCCGTGTGAAGTTTTATACTATGTTCATTTATTAGGTGTTCCATTAGAATATTAAGATCTTCCAAATCTTTCCCGCATATTTTACAACGCAAGTTCGTAATATCCAACTTCAGGACTAGGCCGGTCATGTCTCGTTTTTTCGTAAAGCACGCATTTGATATTCCTACGTGGGAGAGAAGAGTGTGACTTTTTAGATCAGCTGGGATAGGAAACTGCTCACTGCAGTAGCAACAAGTATAACCGATACCGCCGCGACAGCGTATAGGCGTGGCATTGGACCACTGCAAAATTTCCTTCATATTCGCAAAATGCTTTTGCAGTTCACTAACAGCTAATCTGTTACTGTTGTAATTTCTTTTTTTCTTCTCTAGGTCGTTATTCACAGAAATATTTTCTACTATTTCAGATTTAATAGGAGTTGCGCGGACTTCTCTGACTGTTATTTTTTTAGATGTTTGCTTTGGTCTCTGTTTGGGTGCCTCCTTTTTTGCTAGTACTACAGCGGGACCCTTTACCAAGTTAACGTCCAAGGAGACGACACTGACGGTACCTACAAAGAAAACCATATATTATTTAATTGTCTCAATTATTTAACTTTCTTCGTTTTCATCAATTTCTCCGTGGGTAAATTTTACCTTCTCAAATTATTGTTTTCACGTCAGCGGATTAACTTTCATACAACGCAAAAATTAGATCAGTCAATTCGATCATTTGAATTTATGATGTAGATTATCTATAAATATCATAATATTTTATAATTCAAATATCATTTGCCACTCTTCAAATATAGTATTTACTTAGTTTTCAATGTACTTAATGAGCAGATAAAAAAATATATATATATTCTTTCAAGGATAATCCTTATCGCCTAAATATGATTGTTGGCTATGATTCTTGTAATGATACTTTAATGTCTATCTCATATTAATATATTCATTTGCACATTGCTATCACTACCTACACGCCCACACACACACATGCGGGTAAGCTCACATACAGATGTTCCCTTGTTCTTAATTCGGAACCATATAGGTCTCGTCATAAAGAAATGATTAAATTGTAGATATTTCGCACACAATCTTATTGTTACAGAGAAAAATAACCAGGAGAAGCTAGCTTAGCTATGTTAGGACTTAAAAATGTTGAAACCAACTCATCAGTATTAAAATAAATAAATACCCATTTATATTTCAATGCAGTATATTCAATTACAAATGACGAGGGAGTTACATAACAGGAAAGTTGAGAAGGATAAGTATTTTAGACGTTATACTTTTTCTCCGTGTTTAGCCCGAACGTGTCCACGCCAGCTACACTTTTGCACAAACGCCATACCGCAATGTTCACATTTGAATCTCCTATCATCCGCATGTATACGCATGTGTTCTCGAAGAGTCTTCCTTCTCCCATAAGCCTTGTGGCACACTTCACACTCAAACTTCCTTATCCCAGTGTGCACTACCATATGTTCCTTCAATTCACTTGTAACAAAAAACTTCATGTCGCACACTTTACATTCATGTCGCCTCTCCATCAGATGGTCTCTCTTCGTGTGGACGGTCAACGCTGTTTTCGTGTTGAAAGACTTCTCGCACGCCTGACATTTCAGCGGCAACGTTTGAACGCCATGAACGGTAGATAGATGTTTTTCTTTCGTTCGATAATCTTTAAATTTCTCATTACAATAACCGCATCTATTCAACAAGTTCGCGTGTATGTGCACAGATTTTTCGTGAGATTTCTTTTTTCTATACGACGTGTACACTTTTGCGCAAAAGTCACATTTGAATGTCCCAGTGTTGTGACCCTTAGCATGGCCTAAAAGGATATTCCTGTTGATGAAGCCAGCATCGCATACCTCACAAATGTAATTCCTATAATGTGTGTTCATATGTTCTTGTAAAGCTTTGAATTTATTAAAAACAGACGGGCAAGCTACGCATCTAAGTACTTCATCGGTAAATTCGAAGGTCATTATGTGACTCTTTATATCAGTAAACATACTTTTCTGATGAGCCTTTATTAGATGATCGATTAGCTTTTCTAAGGAGTCGATTGGACTGTCACAAATTTTGCATTCCAACGAGGTTACATCGAGTTTAACGAGATAGGAAAACATCATCTTTCCCTTCATAAAAAACCGTTTGGATTTATCGTCGTGAAATTCCAACGTATGTTTTTTCAAATCTGCAGGATCAGGGAACTGATTATTGCAGAAACAGCACGCGTATCCTATGCCTCCGCGGCAACGTATTGGAGTGGCATTAGAGCACTGCAGAATTTGCCTGATATTAAAACGATGCTTCTCTAGCTCTCTAGTTTCTTTCATTTCGAACTTTGTGCTTACGGGTTCAGTTTTGACAACCAGCTGCCTTTTAAGAAGTCTGGAAGTCTTAGCAACCTGGCGGACTCCTTTCTCTGTTTTCGGTTTATCTTTACGTAGTGCACCTACAAAGAAAAGCACAAGTTATTCATTTTTTAATCTTCCGCTTAGACTAAAAGTATCACCACACGCTGTTTTTCTAAGCGAACGTATTATTATTTGAAATAAAATTGTTATTTCTTTTAAGACTCAGTCATAAATTTAAATAGTACTTGATTAAATTTTACAATACTTCAAATCGAAGGACCTTAACAACTGATATTGGAAATAAGAGTTCGTTTTTCCAAACAGGAAAATACTAAACTATTACTGTAATAAAAATTTCTATTTCATTAATTCTAAATTCTAATTAGGTATATATTAACCAATAAGTTTATTCCAGTATCCAGATCCCGATGGCATCATAATAATTTGAAGCAGATTAAAGCAGAATTTTACTATGGTGGTTAACTTAAACAATTTCTGAGTGTTTAGATTTCATGTGACTTCTCCATGAACATTTTTGGACAAACGCCACTCCACAATGATCACACTTAAATCGGCGATCATTCGAATGGGTACGCGAGTGTTCCTGCAGGGTATACCTTCGTCTGAACGACTTTGAACAGATATCACATTTGTGTGGTTTCTCGCCCGTGTGTTTCAACATATGATTCCGTAACTCATAACCGGTAAAAAATGTCATGTCACAAACTTTGCACGAAAAATCTTTTTGCATCAAATGCGACCGTTTTGTGTGAGTCGTCAATTTTCTTTTACATGAGAATGTTTTGTCACAAGCCATACAACGGTGCACTCTCGGCTCAACCCCATGTTCTTTCGCCATGTGCTGAATTTTATTATTGTAATCCATGAACCCCTCATCACAGTACGGACATTTGGTTCTCGATTTATTCGCGTGAACATACTTTTCATGATTATACTTGTAACCATGATTTTCGAACGTTTTTGGACAGTAATCGCACTTGAATTCGCCTTTTTTATGAAGTGTCGAGTGGGCTTGCAACGCTCTGTGATTAATATACGTTTGAGAACACACTGTACATTCGAAATTTCTGTAATGCGTATGCATATGCTGACGCAAAATTTTAAAAGTCCCAAATGGGCTGGAGCAAATACAGCATCTTATAGTATCTCCGTGAAATTTGAAGGGAATTATACGGTTTTTGATATCGCTGAAAATCTTTTTATCATGCTCTTGGTGAAGATGACTTATGATCTGCTCCAATCCGTCGATATCTTTACCGCATATAGTGCACGACAAGTTGGTTATATCGATCAAAACAAGGTATGTCGACAACATGGACTGCTTCATAAATTTTTCTTTTTCAGACACACCGTGTGCTTCTAAAGTATGTGTTTTGAGATCTTCAGGCTTCTCACAGCAAACAGTACAGTAGCCACAAATATACCCTATGCCGTTGTGGTTCTTGATTGGCGTTGCATTAGAATTTAATAGAATAGTTCTAATATTCTGCAAATGCTTACGTAATTCGGGGGATTTGGGTTCTATTTTATTAAAGGCTAGTCTAACCGAGTTTGGTTGCCTTACTGGTGTGACAGTCGTGACACAAATTCCTTTAGACGTTATATTTTGCACAGAGTCTTTGGTCTTTTTTACGTCTTTTACAATTCGTGATTTGTTGCTTTTATTGAATGCCAATCTCATCGTGTCCGGTTTAGTAGTCATTACTTTAACAACTTCTTTCGACGGTTGATGTTTCTTAACTATTGTGACATTCCAATCATCATTAGCAGTTGATGATTCCTGTTCATTGTCGTCATGGTTTTCGACCTTTGATTGAAATATGGAATGAAATTCCAAGGTTGTGTCGCCGCCCAAACCTACAATGAAAAGGAATCTGTTAAATGGATCATTCGTATGACCTTAAGTCAGTAATTAAAATGTTTTACATATACTTCATTGTTACTTTTATGATAAATGGGTTATTTGCATAATCGTGAATATTAATGCCTATATGAAAATCATGCTAAGGTACGTAGATCGTGATAGAATTAAACACAGACATAACTATTTTCAGATCTATATTTTATCGGTATCCATTCTAATAATACTATAAGGTACATCACAACATAATGACAAAGCACTAGCCCTACTTCGGTACAGAAATAATAGAGTTTTTAGATATTCCGTGGTTCTTCTTCATATGCTTTCGTTTACTATTCTGAGTCGCATAAGCCTTCCCGCACACTTCACACTTAAATTTTCTCTCGTTCGTGTGTGTTGCCATGTAGTGTCCTATCATATGTCTCTTGATGAAGAATCCCATGTTACACACAGAGCATTCAAACGGACGCTCCTTCAAATGAACGCTTCGCATATGAAGCACCAAGTTCGACTTCAAATTAAACTTCTTATCACATTTGTCGCATTTGATACCTTCGACGTTGTGAACTTGCATCATGTGCCTCGTCTTCTGATAATAGTTTTTGAACCTGGCCTTGCAAATTTGACACACACTGTCGCCAGCTATGCCCTTGTGCTCGGTATTTACATGAGCCTTCTTCTTTGACTCTGCAGCAAAAATCTGCCCGCAAAACTTGCAAGAGAAGCTCGATTTCTTCGCATGCGTCGTCTCATGCCGATTACGTCGAAAGCTGTTCACGAATCCGGCACCGCACACGGTGCAAATGAAATTCCTAAAGTGATTGTTCATATGCTGCATCAATAACTTCATGTTGTGGAATACTTCATTACAGAGGCAACAGTTCATTTGCTGCTCATTTGTCAACTTGAACGGCTGAAAGTAATCGGTTACTTCCAGATAGTACTTCTTCTCGTGTACATTTACCAAGTGCTCCGTCAACGTTCTTAAGCTATCCATAGGGAGATCACAGATAGTGCATTTTAAGTCTACTATATCTAGGAAAGCCACGAAACTGCTCATCCCCGAACACGCTTTGTAGGACGGCTTTTCCCTTATATGATCGTGGGTGCTGTGGTTCCGTAACGTGTCCGGGTTGGGATAAGTCTTGTAGCAGTACGCACAAACGTATCCCGCATCGTTCCTGTCTTTGAACGGAGTTGCGTTCGAGTATTTGAGTAAGGTGGTCAAATTGTGCCATTGCTTCTGCATCTCTGGTGGATGCTTTTCACGATTAACTAATTTAGGTATCGTCTCAGTCTCCTCGCTTTCCAGTTTTAAAGTCCTCTTTCGTTTTATTGATGCTCTCGTCCGGCCTATAAAAGAAAAACAACTTGTGACACCCGGTTCAATATTCTTATCTACGTAAGCTTAATGAGGACACACTTTGCTTCACTAAATGCAAGCAACATTCACTATTTGTAGGAGAGACTCGTAATCTGGACCTTATTTCAGCGGGAAGAGTGACATTAAGTGGATATTCGTGTAGTCAGCATTTACTTTGCCGAATATAGAAGAATTGATTGTAAAATTAAAATAAATATCTTCAAAATCGTAGATTCGAATATTTCAGCCACCTCTTTTGTGGGATAACGTTGAACTTGGTTATTTCGTAATCGTTATTTTATCGGATATTATATTACATTATATTACATGTCGAATATTTAAAGATTTTTGTGGCCTAT
Organism: Panoquina ocola ocola; assembly: GCA_018249155.1. NCBI lineage: Eukaryota > Metazoa > Arthropoda > Insecta > Lepidoptera > Hesperiidae > Panoquina > Panoquina ocola. The sequence continues at coordinate 19,939 of DWKA01000148.1, forward strand.
TCAGTACATAATAGGTTATCTACGGGGTGTTCAAGAATCAAATACAAAACATTACTTACAATAAATTTATTTATCGTTACAACACACGCCTCCACACATCTTGATAAAACTAAATAGGAATCGGGGAGGGCACTTTTTAACCTTCGACAATTAACACTTCACAGGGTCCGTGAAAGTAGGAAAGTATTCATTACAAAGTTAAATAAATAAGTAAAGATTTAAAAGTATAACATCTACGATTAACGTAGATCACATCAACTCTTTCGAATAAGACAGTTTTTGCCAATAATCGACAGTAGGTACAGTAGATCTATCATAAGTGAGCGCCCTGTATAATCCGACATGCCAAACCTTTCACTATTGATTTCACATGAAAATTTCAGCAAATCACAATTGCGTAGTCTGATTCGCTGTTCAAGCGGATTCTTCGATTTGTAATTTAACGGATTACAGGGTGCTTTTATTTTAAAATTCCTGGTTTATGGAAAGTTTTATTATTTTTATTGTATAACCTATTATATTCAATCGTGTCTTTGCTTTATAAAGTCAATACATTCTATGCAATTCGTCATTCTATGTTGAATAAGAGGGCTTAATAAAAAAAAAACTAAAAAATCGATACAGCTGCTATTCTGTAAATGCTAGGTATTATTACACCAATTTACGTACATTCGGGTGCTTCAATGCATTTATATGACAAATGTATACTTTTTACTTTGTCACATAAGGTAATATTCTAGTACGTTACAAACATTTATTAATTGTAAGTTAAGAATTGATAATATTGTCAGCGTTTACAAGAATTTTACAGTAAATAACCATTAAAATCGTTTACTATGCTGCGACTAGGAAATAAACGAGTTTAGTAACTTTATTTATCAGCAAAGGGCAAAACAAAGACAATTGAAATAAATAAAAATTATAAATTATATATAATTATAAATTATAATTAAAAAATGTGATGCATTTTAAAATTATCTTATAGCGTCAGCGAATTATTATTCCCACAATGTTAAAGAGCTGTTTTGTAAGATTGTTAACAGATGGCACTGTTTTAGCGACAGCTTACCACCAGGCGGTAGCACGTGCGCTAATTTCCGTACCAGGCGGGAATAACTTGATAAGTCGACTTACGTGTTTTTTTTAATGCATACCTAATAGACATCAGGATTACTTTATTCAATTGGTGAATAAAGGACATACGAGGGGTGATCAATAAGTAATGATAATCGAGTATTTCTAGAACGCACAAAAACCCAAACTATTATTATTTGGCTTGCTTATACATCCACTAGTTTAGTCCCAAAAATTTGTATAAATAGGACACCATTATCGGGAGATACATTCATTTGAATACGAACTGTCGAAGAGAAAACAT
>DWKA01000149.1:0-21296 GCA_018249155.1 Panoquina ocola ocola
TAAGTTTAAGGTTCGTTACTTGCTATTTCTTTTTATAATATTTTAATGTTATATGACTGGCCGTTGATTTTTTTTATTCGTTAGTGGGTACTGGCTAATGGTCAAGTCACATAACATTAAATAATTATAAAAAGATAATTATGTATTTATGTAGTATGTATAATTATGTAGCCGTTTTAGAGATAAATGGAAATATTCGTTTAGACAACAAAAACAGAAAACTCACGCTCATAACCTCTGACCTCAAACTCGTATACCTTCTCTATTTCGTTGAGTATAAAGGTTCGCTAGTCGCTCGGTCATTGACGTGTGTATGTACACAGCCTTACCAGCTTAACTTGTACAAGTCTCCCTTTATCGCGACGCTAACACGCCTCGTTTACCGTGATTCCATGATTGCACTTGAGTTTTTTTGTTTGCGATTAATTTATTCTCCATAACGCCGAGATTATACGAGGCTAGGAAATGAGGTAATATTATTGGTGTTTTTTTTTCTCGTGCACCGCATCGCTACCTCGCAGTTCTTTGATAGACCTTTAGTGTAACCCTAATGTAAAACCCCAATAAATTAAAAGTTTAATTTATTCGTCTCGTGCTCAACTACAAAATTAAAACCTTTGCCGCTTTTTAATGGCGTCGTTAGCAAAGTGTCAAAATTGCAAAAAACTTCGATCGATTTGCTTCATTAAAATGTTCGCTTACATTTTACACTTGAGTTCAACTATCCATATAATATTATTATTATTGTTCATAATTTATTCGCATACAACTCTATAATATATTTTTTATTATAACCACAGTTCAGTTCGTAAATCAAGCATACTCCTTGGTTCAATTCCAGACTGAGACAACTAGCTTGCAAGGAATTTGTAACTTGCAGGATGCAGTAGTACTTTTTTCTTAGCTGGTAACGCATCGGTGATTCTTTCAGCGTTCTAGCTGAAACGTGTTTTACTATGCCCTCACGCTTAGAAAATGTTCCTCTTCTTCTGTTTGAACCAATTTGATTTATTTATTTAAATAACGTTACAGTATCATTTTGGTGATTATTACTTAGATAATTTAAAAACTAGGTAGATAAAAATTAAAAATAATTACTTAAGAATAATTAAACATTTAGGGCAAAACTAATTTATATTTACTCTAAAATATCTATTCAAATTCGTAGTACCAATTAAGGTACCCTACTCCAAGTCCGCCTACAACTTTTGACCCAAACAAATATTTACAAACATTTCAAGTTAAATAAAAGCTATGAAAAAAATCTTCATTAATGTCAATTTTACCCTTAGCATTTTTTATTAACTCGAATTCTTGTATATTTACTTAATTGATATCCAAATGATCATTTCGGAAGCGGACGTCGTAACAATATCCCCATTAGTATGGTAATTAGTACCCCTTTGGCCTAATCACAGGAGCCGGGGTCAGATGGCCCGGAGTCAATTGACCCCCATTTATTTGAGGCAACGGCTGATTCGATAATGGTGAATTTAGAACTTTAATATTTTATATTCTATGGCGTACGGCCATCGCACGAAATTAATAAAACGCAAATGTCATCCGTATCTGTAAATAGTATGACGTTTGCGATTTTCAAACTAAAGATTTTGGATTAGATTGAGAAGAGAGAATATTAATTTCGAGTCCATGAATACATCACGTAATGGTATCCAGAGTAACAAACCATCAAGATTGATAAAGGTGCCTGTGTTTGGAATCAAACCCGGTATTAGTAGTGTGTAAAATTGGGTTTACTAAGTAAGATGATGTTAAACTTTATAACCAATCTGCAATGGAGCAGCGTGGTGGAAGGTCTTGTCAGTTACATAGTTACATGTGCCTTATAGGGGACTTTATGGGTTGAAGCGAAGCCAAAAGTTTCTCATCTTCATAAGGTCAGTCAAAGCCGGATGCAAAACGGTGTATAGGTAAGTTTTAAAGATTATAAAAATTAATGACTCAAAATATTTATTTAAAAGTATTGATAAATTATTATCGTTAATATTGTCAATTTATTGCTTTGAAGATTATTGAATGATACCTATTGCAAGTTAATTGATTGATGACTTTTTAAATCGTTTTGGTATAAGTAGTTATTTAAAGAGGGAAGGCTAACATGGCGATGTCTAATGGAAATGCAATACTTGGAAAATTGGCTTTAGTGGCTTCGTTGTAGGAAAACGTGAGAAAACTTGCATACTTGAGGTTCTATACGCTGGCAAAGCCTGTGAAGTCTGCCAGCCCGTATTAATGTGCCTTAGAAATCTGTTTTGCTGGCACGGACAATATAAGTAAAATTTTGGTGAACACATAAACAAATGCACCATTACAAATATTCAAGATCAGCTCTGAAATATGTATCTCTGGAAATATTTCTGCCAGCCGGGAATCGAACCCCAGTCACCTCCCTTGTATGCTGAGAGTAATTAGCAACAATAGTTTCTTAAGTTAAAGGAGGGTTAAGTGGTCCTGTATTCAGTGCGCAAGCAACTATCTTTCTCCAATCATTTATATAGCCTTTCAGTTTCGTAGTGGACCTTGTATCATCCTTAATGGCTTCTAAGGAATTATGATGATGTACTTGAATTAAAAAAGGTTCTTCATACTAAGAGTACGTTGCCAGTAACAGCGTTGTTGGTAGTTATTGTTTATGGTGATTAAAAATAAAATTTACCGCTCGTAAAGTGACGCTGCAATGTAATTCTATGCGGATTGCACGTGGCATGCGGCTGCATAGGCGCCGGCCTTTGTTGAAACTCGATGTTTGCTATCTATGATGATCTATAATTTTATAATATCATTCAACTATAAAACATTACTCGTCATTGTTAAATTGTATGTCGACGGAATCAGGTATATATATATCTATATCTGCCGCTATCATAAAAAATTTAATGTCATAATTGTTCAACGAATAAATTTCTGTAGCATTCACATTTATTATTCACTTATTTTTCCTTCATTTTACTTTTAATCTACTTTGAAATTACGTCGAAAATACTTCGATGTGGTGCATGTCCTAAATATTTAGTAATGTAGATAAATAAAACGCAATTATATTCAAAAATAAGTTTTATATTCCTGACCTTTGCAAGTGTTTATATTCTGGTAAATACGCCATTTCAAAACACATTAAACTTATCTACAAAACAGTATCTAAATGCATTTTTGATAACTTTTGGCAACCTGTAGTCGCAGACGCGATGCGATAGTGCTTGGACTGAGGTCTATACATAGTCGTCCTACTAACACCCGGTACAAATTGCTTGACTTTCGATAACACTTATCAGGAAGATTACGACAAGTGTAGAATGCATCGTTTTTTACCTCATGTTATTGCATGGAACAGCAAGGTGCTTAACGAGCTATATGTTCGACTTCCATGGTAACAATTGCTCATATTCTGATTTAAAGAGTTTGTGATGTAATTTTATTGGACCATTTTAAGAATTATTCTGACATAGATGGTGCGGTTGAAATTGACAAACTCATATTGATCCTTAGCGGACCATCTTCTGACAGACCTATTGTCTGTTCATCTTTGCTTCTCTGACTGTAGTATTAAATAATGATAGTCTAATCTACCCAAAAAAAAGAAACTCCTGAAATCTAAAACATAGTAGTCATTGTAGATGGTCAGATTGTTACAATGACCAAAAACAGGTTCAAAATTAAATTCAAATATTATGTTCTATGCAAAGAAATAGATCAGTTTGTTTTACGTGAAGTTAATAATGACAATGATAAACAGCAGTTAAATTTGCGTCAATATTGCACTTACCCGCCACGTGCATCAGTGCAAATATTTGACATGTCCAAATCTGAATCGCCGGTCGCCACGTGTGGGTGAATGCAAGTTAACACTTTCATTCTTACAATAACGTGGTTGTGACCATGTTTATAGGAACAAATGACCTATGAGGATTCTTTGTGCATAACCATTAAATCCTGTAACTGTATGTTTAAAATGAGAGAAACCGCATGAAGATCCGTTAAGTTGTTTGTGAGTTTATAGTAAAAATAAACATAGATGCAAAGGAGAAGAGGATATTTTTATTATTGATGATGATTCTGAAAAATTTTAGTCAGGTGCGGAATTCAAGTGACCTGAACCATTGACCGTATCTTTATGTTTCTCTAATGTTAATATCACCCGAAATTAATAATCGATGTGATACCAAATCTGTGGATTACCTCGATTATTAATTTTCTGCCTAAATCTAGTTATCTTTATGCGGCTCATTTTGTGCAACACATATCTTTTGTACCTTTAGGTACCTACATGATCAGATACAGTAATCAATCAACACAAACAATTTACAATATCTTTGCGTTTTCTTTAGTTTTTGAAATACTTAATTATTATTCTAATCACAATAAAAGATTGGGAATTCCCAAAAAAAATCTGTTCTTAATTGCAATAAGCATTTCAACAACTAGCTCATTGGAGGTATACAAAAAAAGTAAATATACACATTTTAGTGAAATAAGTAATCCATCGCTCAAGCACCTGACCGCCAGAAATAACCATAGGTGTCAGACTTCGCTAAACTTAACCAAATAATCGAGGGGCCCCATTCGGTTTACCACTGCCATTGTACATTCGAGGCCAGTAAAGTGCCAGACTGCTTAAATGTAAAACACACAAGAGGCCCCAATTCGATGTGCTTTTGATGAGGCCAGCAAGGGTAAGGCAAGCCCACCCACCGCACCGTACGCAATGACCAGCCTTCAACCATCAGCTGAGAGCATGATGTCAGCAGTTATCAAGTGTTTACTTTGCAAACATCAATTTCGCAGGTTGATGATGATCCTATAGAGTACGTATGTGTACATTACATAATCATAATTAGACATATTCATACCCAAAGCGAAAAGCACGACGGAATGAATTTCGCACACGATCTGGCGTGTGACATCGCGTAGGCGTCAATCCAGCGATGCGGTTGACAATTGGATTTAATTAATGCATTACCTGAATGTCTTCAGGATCGAGACAAATATTTCCGAATGAATTCACAAAGGACACAAAGTCAAGAGCACGCCACGTGTATCAAGATCAAGAACGATCAGCTGACCGCGTGATTCAGTGACTGTGCGCGTGCATTTTAATAAGCGCTGTGGAATTTTCAGCAGGGAAACAAAATGTTTTAGTAGTTCCTCGAAGTTCAACGCACCTATCAGCTGAGTCAACAAGCGCTTTTATTTTCCCCCGTGCCGTGTTCTAAGTACAATTCCCTAACAATGTTGCGCAATGATACCGTAGTTAAATCCAGTGTCGCGTAACGACGCTTTTAATATTTAAATCACTTGAAGTTGAAACAGAACGAAGCCGCGACGTGGAAAAGTCACGTGCGTCTTTGTCTGGATTAATTTGAGGTAATAATGATTTACAAACATGGACTATTAAACTGAGTTGAAGTTTCGAATTCATATTATGATATTATGTAACAGGTTCATCGAACGATCATGCACGCTTAATTTATTCCAATAGGTACTCCTTGCTTGCATCAATCAGCTGGTATTATGATGTCATTCGTTTTATCATATCCATAACCTTTTAAGTCATTTTCCTGTTTTTTTTGTTTTTCGACTTGCATGTCTCGACATGCCTACGTTTGACCAGCCTTCACCTTGCCCCCACCACGTCGATCAGCTGTTTAGTCTGCATTAAAACGACAACTGGGCGTACGTGATTCATTTCTCATGTCATCGCTTCACTCAAGATTACTCGCAATGGATTCTTATAAAGCCTTTACTTAGGTATTTATTGACCTGTCTATACCTATTCATATCCAAGATATGAATGTAATGGTATGCCTTGTAAGATTTTTTAGTTGTTTCTAATTATATTATAACTAACACGTGCCTTTATTTTTTATGTATGTCATTGAATTTATTTTAGTAGATCTCTCTCTTGTTGCTACAAGTATTGATATTTTATATCCTTTCTCTATTACCATTTGAATGGAATTGTTGATTGCAATTTTAGTGTCTATTAATACTAATTTTTATCACCCATGTTATATATGACTTCATAAAATTTAAATAACATTATTACACGTGGATTAACAAGTTTAATAAAAAATCGTGATTTATTTAAAGCTCTTACGTATCTAAAAGTATACTGGTTCAGGTTCAAGCGTCTTTTCTTATTACTCTTCTAAAGAGTCAATGCCTTTTCATTATTCTGTAGAAACATTTGGTGTTGCACGAATCCGTAACAGTAAACTTGACGTTTGTTTCACACAGCTTGTAGCCTCTTTTGTAACAAGCTTGAAGAGAGACGTGCTTAGAAAAGTCACTGAAGCGTGTAAGGCGTATTGCATTGCGAGCGCCACTAGTTTATTGCTCTCGGCACAAGACCATCTTACATAGTCAATGGTAGGGAAATGCACGAAGCTAGCGGTTCTTTAATGGAAAGCGTTAAACAGTCACGATATTGGAAATTACAACTGACTTAACACCTGATCGTTAGTAGTTACAAGTGCAAACATACCTGTTCTAGCGTTGTTTGCTGTGCATATAGAACTGGCCTCATTGGAGCCTCCGGGCAAACCGAGCTCGGCTACTGAAAGTATTATTCGATGCTCACAAATAATAATCGGTAGCTGTTACATGTGATGAAAAGATAAGTGTTTTACAGTGACATAATAACAAATGTGCTGCCGGACTAATATTGGCAGGAGGATTACTTTTTTATTTTATTATTAAATCTCGCAGTTAGATCTCAGCGCGGACGGTATCGATACATTTGGTTGACGAGTCTGCATTACATTGGTCATGAAACCGGATGATAAATGTAGCAGACGTCAATAATTCTCGTAGCGCCTTTTATATATAATTGCTACAGTTTTTTACACGATCTCCTTTTTTGACACCTGAGCTAGAGCATAAATCAGTTGTCAACGTTTCGAATCTAGGCCGACGGCAGACAATGTTGGGTAATCAATTGATGTCGTCTTAGGACTTGCCTGCCTGACATCATCAGTGTATGCTGTCAGGCAAACTTTGACAAGACGTGTCACGGTCATTGTACATTGATCCGTGTATAGGAACAATATGAGTTTACAAGTTTTGCTAATGGAACATCATTTTGTGAACTTTTCAATGTAAGCTGTTCTTGATCCCGATAACTTTTAAAACTTCAACACGCATTATCGTTTGTTACTTTCAAACGAACAAAAAGGATTTCCATGCAAAAAGCTCAAATCGATCACGACTTAAGCTATGTCTTAAGTAATCAACCACGTTTTTGGTTCAATGCACTACTGAATGTCTGTACGATGAATTTGTTTGTACAATTTGTATGCTGCTGTTACATTATTAATGTATCTCGACAATCTTTGTATTTTATTGTGTAAAAAAGAGTAAAATGGAAGAATAACAGTCTACGATTATTGAAGCACTACAATACCTGAAATTCGTGAATTGCACATTAGTAGCTTACATATAGCAAATAATATTCATAGTATACCTTCATACAGACTGATGACTTCGTGGTTCGTGACAATTTCTTTTTTATAATAAAAGGTTCCTTTGTATTTTCCACGTACTTTGTGCAACTATTAGACTCGGGACTAAACCCCACGTGGGTGGATCGGTTCGCTCATATGAAGTCAATTTCATTAGCTAAACTAGAATGTACGTAGGTTCATTGCCCTGCATCTGGGTTGGAAGCTATATTTTCCGTTTTCCACGTTGCGTCATCACCGCTTAACCGTTTAAAGGGTAATAGGAAGCGTTAGTACTTGTTGCTTTGATAATTTGACTCTAAATATGAAAAATAATTTTCAGTACATGAGTAACTGTTTTTTTTTATTTCTGTTTCAATTCTGTCATTTTACTGTAAGTAATTAAAGGCTGTTGTTTAAGTTACAATGTTTATTAGATTGTTATGTTTGTTTAAACGAATCTTGCGTGGAATTAGATCATTTTTTTCTTATCCTATGAAGTTGAAATTAGACATTTTTTTAGTTCTCATGACAATATATTTCAAACTCAACACACTCAACCTTGATCTAAGTTAAGGGATCTTTTGATGACCTGTCGTTCCTCAACTCTTTTTTATTATGAACTTTGCAGTATAAAAGCATGTTTTTATTTTTTGAACGATATTTTTTTTCTGTATTGTCAAATTAAATTCAAACGTGGACGCCAACTTGAATACGTAAAAGACCTGTTTACTCTGCAAACTGCATGCGATTACTTCTGATTTCTGATACACATCCATTCGTAAATGTTTATTCACATGGTGCAATGGTCGAGAGTTTTAAGGTATTTTTAGTACCTACATTCGTGTTTGAATTTTTATGGAAAGTTATCGTGCTAAGAAATTAATTACGATATCAGCTTTTATCAGGGCTCGGCAAAATTCTTGCTGCTATATGATTTCAAATTTGTCGGGAGAAGCTTAGAGATTTTGTTTTTTTTAGGTTGCGTATCAGCATCTATGTCGACTTTACCGTCTGCGTTGAGATCCTTATAACTCTGCAATTTAGGAATTTAATCTGATATACGTCTTCAATCCGAGAAAAATGTTATTCAGTCTTAAATATTACTGTCAAATGCAAATGAATTTCTTGACCGGTTGTCTCAAGAGTTCACTTTATCTAGCAAAGACATACTTGCGGTAGGAAGATTGGCCATCATGCCAATTGCTTCTTAGTTAATGTAATAGCAGGAAGTCCCTTATGCATTCATTAGAAATATCGTTTAATACAACCGGCATTGCAATTGAGCCCTGCATTTTACTGTCAAGATCTTGCGGGTAGAAATTACAGATAAGTTTAAAATCTAATTTAATGTCGAAGTATTTTTATTTATCTTGTGCTATCGTTAATGTTGATTGTTGTGTCAAAAGGCTTTACCGGGTCTTACTAAGTGTCCTTTAACATTTAGCATATTGCCACTTACAATGACCACTTACCTAGCAATAACTTGTACTTTTAGTCCTTTTTCTAGTTTCTAATATGAGTGCTTATAATCTAACTGTAGCATATCCATGGAGTAAAAGATTGCAGCAATTGCTGTTTTTGATATGAATTGTTAGTCTTATCTTTATCTATATAGTAGCTATCATCAAGTCGAGTTTATGGATACTCTGCCTCTCGTAATTTCATATAATGGTTACTGCAAGTAATAATCTCGTTTTAAATGGGTAGTTCGTTTATCCACTAGAATGCTATTCCGACTTGTCAAGGGCCACCCACCTCTTTATGATTGCGGTGCGCTGGGGCTATTCCTGAAGTCCTGGTTTCGAGAGAGTTATTGGCCTTTCGGAATTTCTATTAAAACGTACCTATTAATTATTTAGAGTTAATCGCTAATAGCCGTTTAATTTTGAACAGTTTAAAGATATATTCAAAGTTATAATATTTTATAATAATTATTTATAGTGTAGTTAGAGAGTGCTCACGTCGGAGAGTTAGTTTTGAAATTAACATTTAAACTAATTGCATTGTGAATATCGTATCATTTGTTAATTTTTTTTTGGTTTCAAAAATATGTATTTAAACTTAAAAGGATTCCGATATTTTATCAAATGCTCGAAGCCATCAAAATGCAAAAAATAGAGGATATTCCGGAGGGATCAGTTTGTCCTTATGCCTCTAATGTCTCTCCCTATCGTTCTCTATTCATTATACTGCGGACCCTTCTAAAAAGACCTTCCTTTGTTTGTTGAATGAGTTAAGTCTACAAAACTTTAATCAACCGGATTTACATGATAAATCAAGTAATTATGGGAAATATTCAAATGTTGTGTACCAACATGTGCGCATACATTAATTGCTTTGAAATTCCAAACTAAAATAAATGAGGAATCAAATAAATTAGGAATCTCAAAAATTTTCTTCATCACTAACTCAAATCGGATTGCGTTCCGTACAAATGTTACATTTTTTTGAATTGTGGTTGATCCAGTTAAAATTTGCAAACGACTTTGATCTTGCCCCCGACAACGACAACAATGACGTGCCGTTGCAATGACCCAAAACAGAGGATGCAGTGACTCAAGACTCTGGAAACTATTATTGTTTTAAATAGTGCACAATGCCTTTAGATTAATAATAAACGCTGGCCCGGTCACCCGATAAGGTTGAAAGCAACGATAAGCGGTGCATTGAATGCCGTAACTACTGCTCTTGATATGGTTTCTTTAACGTTTGTTTGAGTGGCCCTAATAGGTCGAGATAAAGATTCTAAGGTTAAGGAACTTTCCCTCGATGCAAGGGGAATGCACGGTGATGCACGATGCATTAGCCGGCCTGTTTGCAATGCGTTCGTGGCTTTGAGTACCGTTAGTGACCTAACATTGGCGCTAGCTGTAACAGTCCTAGAAGTATCTAGAGAGGGCTGAGTGCATTTGGCTGAGTGCATTTGCGTTGCCATATGGCTACAATGACTAACTGTAAGACTTGATGTTGCAAGCGTGTCTGGTATTGCAATTAATGCATTTTGTAAAGTGTGAGGTTTTGCAGTCGTGACCGAGATGGTCAAGTGTCATTTTTTTTAGGACGCTTTATTGCTATTAAACAAAGTGGACTTGCACATTATTTGTTGTTAATCTTTAATGACGCCGTTATCATCGCCATTTCGAATTCTCATTTATTTGATTACTTCGATAATTACCCAAAGAAAAGAATATTCGAATGAATATTGTTAATTCATTTAGAAAATACTAAAATATATTAAGTGAAGCAAATTTTTGGGGAAAATCAGGTGTGGTATTATCACTCAGATTCTTAGTGAATCTTTGTAAGCTACCATTCCTGCCTATGTACGTCATCATTTCTATTTTCCTAGAAAACCTTATCAAACCAGCGGCTTTAATAGCTACTGGTCTACTTCTCTGGAATAGCGTTTTAACTACTGTATCAGCAAACATTTTTGAGTATTGACTCAAGGAACAAAAGAGGTTATAAAAATAGGGCAGTACTCAGAAAGAAATAGGACGAGATAAGATAGACAGTACTATCGTTCCATTGGAATGGTAAAGCCAAAATATTTTTGTTGCTTACAAGTTCCTTCACAGCGAGTCAATACCCAGAGGACTAAAATAAGGGTTATATGAAAAATTTGACTTACGTTGCCCTCTATAAACTGCCATGTTTTAGAAGTAGTCTCTACGTGTTTTCAGATCTATGGTGGACTCTATAATCCCTATACATACTATGTAGTACGGTGCACGACTAGTCCTTCGTAGAACGGGTATCCTATACTCTCTGTAGGGCCGTGGCGTAGTGCAGTTGAAAGTAGGTCGATTTATCGTGGGTCTAGCTACTGCGCATGTGTTCTATTAGCGCGGGTATTCACTAGAATTTTCTAGTACTAGTATTCAGTACTAGAATTCTTGTTGCTATTTGATTTTATATAAGAACTGTAAGGATTTACTGATATTAAGTTTTCACTTGATGCTTTCTTTTTATTATCATTGTGTTCAACGGTGTGAGTTTTATTTGCCGATGATGTTTTATATGATTGAAGTTCACGCTTGTCTGTTTAAATTACAGTTAATGTTTCAATACATTTTAATACACGATAACATTATTGTTCACTTGGAAACGACTAAATAAAACAAAATGAAGAGTGTTCTCGCGTATGTAGCGATAGAACGTGTCAATATAGCACTCAAAATTAATTTAATTATATTGTATAACTGATGTATAATTGTATAACTGTATTGTATCATTTCTTTCATTCTTCATTTCTTGCAAAATGCGTCTACATACAATATTTTACTAACTTTACGAACCGATATATCGTTTATTTCGTTAAGTATGTCTTTAATCTTAATAATAGACGAGGACTGTAGCACGTGAATTTTTTTTCTAATTCCGATACTTCCATGAGATTCAATGTATATTTATTGAAATTTCTGTGTTAAATAAGAATGGTTAAAATTTACGAACTCCGATCATACCTAAGTAATGAAGCATTACTTGTTCATTGTTCCCTGCAGTGAATCAGAGGGACTAGTCGGAAATACCTTACACTTGTCGTGTAGGTAGGTGTGTTCGTTTGTACGGAATCGTCACTTTTCTAACTGATAATAATTTTGTGCCATTGATAACGAACCTCGAGTGTCTGTTACCTGTTTCGTTCTGTGCTAATTCGTGTGTTCAGTGATAACGTTATGTTTGGTTAGCGTACATAACAAAAGGAACATGCATGAAAGTAGTAATGTTTCCTTTTAAATCAACTGGTGTCTTGGATTTTTTCCGTAGAATTGTTGTTAAGAGTGTTTGTTTTGGCCCCGTTAGGGAATGACTTTTCGAAAATCCTTTAGTGCTCTACCAAACTAGAAATCTCCTTCGTTTGTTCACTGATTAAGTATGATGATGACAATGATTGTGGTTTCATGTAGTATAATGTATTGACATCGTGAAAGTAAATGGAAATTAGGTACTATATCAATAATATTTTTGGATTGAAGTATTTCTTCATTATGTCTCTTATCTCCGAATTCAAGTGTGAGGTGAGAGGTGATATGATCATTTTCCAATCGCACAACACAAGTACTTTCTACTAAAGTTATAATAATATCTTCTATGTGTGGTGTTGTTTTATCATTCACATGAATACTAATTCAGTTTTCTATTATCAATTGTATGCAGGTTTGCTCTTGTGACCGTAAGACGGATGTTTGAATATATTTTAATATTTTATAAGCTAGTAGGAAGGTCTTTCTTTACATTTTATGATTGCGCAACATAACATTTTTAATACTTTAACAGAAATGAATAGGGAAATTCCTCTGGGTAAATATGTGCGTTTAATTAAATTATCGGACTGAAGCGTATCGCCTCGAAGATTCCCAAAATAAATAACTCCTGGGAATATAATTCGACAAATTCCTATCAGTTGGAAAAAACAACGTTTATCCATACGGAAGAAATGGAGACTTGTCTTATTACTCTTCTCTAAAAAACATAACGTAAATGCAAATAAGGAGATAATTCAAATTTACAATTTGTCACCACTATCCACCGTTTAGAGAGCATCTTCAATATGCGTCATCGGTCTGCAGGAGTGGCTGGTTACTAAACAATCTGGTCCTTCTGATACATACATAGCTACATAGTACCTACATATTCAATCTTAGGTACTTCTTGGTTCGTTAGTAAATCGGTACGATGTCCTACCATCTGCCTACGTATCTAAAGATATGAAATTTGGTCCAATTTGCGAGCACCGAGGAATTGGATGTGGGCAGCCACGTAGGTGGGGGGCCTTGCGAATGGCGGTTGGGTTTAGATAATTAGACCTCACCTGCCTCACTAAATACGCCTCTATTGCTTTTGAGATATAGGCTATAGTCGCAACAACGCGGTAGGAAAGGATGTGAACAAATTTGGCGTTGGTCCGAATTAATTATTACCAGTCTGTCACGTATCACGCCAAATATAGCGGGTAAGTGTAACGTGGCCGCCGGTCGCCGTACATGGATGGTTCCCCAGGAAGGAATAGGTGTGATCGCACTGTGATATTAGTGTGGTCAGCTGTACGATTGGTCCGTATGGAATTATAATGCAATTTCGGTTCGCGTTTCCGATGTCCGATGGGCAGCGGGAAGTGCGTTCAACTTTTCACATCGGAAGCGGTTTGGTGGTGCTGTTATAGATTACAATTGTAATAATAGTCTAATTACTCTAATTGTAAGATCCGAACCTACATCGACCTTCACAGAGCTGATAATAAAATTTACAAGTTAGAAAATAATATTTAAAATGCGTGTGGTAAAACATCCTAGATAGCATATTTTAGGACATTTATAAAATTGTGGTAATTTTTTCAATATTATTATTTTGACATGAAATATTATATTTGTGCAATTTTTTATGCTGTTATACTTACCTACCACCATCAATTTAAAACCTAAAGGAATACCTATAGCCAACAATTATTGCGTAATAAATAACTCTTCGTCTGTCCTGTCTTGATGTGAGGTTAGACAAAGTGAAGGCGTAAGAATAATAAGTAATCGGTTCTAGAAAATTACATTAGGCAGCATGCTTGTGGTCTGTTACGGATAAATTTCCTCATTTCATGCGCGTCACTTTGTTTTGTGGCAAATATTAGTCGTGATTACCCTATTTAAATTGTATTCCATGGAATTACATCGCATTCAATAACGATTTCTAAATATAGGTACATTCAATTCGATGAGTTACGTTTTAGGTTAGGTACCTACTGTGTTTTAAAAAGTTTTCTACGTGCCGTATAAGTTTTGAAGCGTAAGTATGTAATATGTAACTTATTAATCAATATTTTTTTCGAAATTGATGGCTCGTTAAACCTTTCGTTTAACATAAATAGAAAACTATACAAAATTAACAATTAACACACATGAAGATATTATTTCACTAAAGTAGATTACCATAAACTTTAGTGCTGTTTTAAAAGTCACTGGTCTCCTGTACTAAAATCTGGTATCTGTTGAAGTTATCCCTCTTGATAACAAAATACAAACAGAATAAAAAAATAAGAACAAATAGAGTTTAACAAAATATTATAGTCATTGACACCTAACTTTACAAGAGTCTGAAAGAGACAGTTAGATGCGCATTATAAAAAGCAGAACAAAACGACTTCTGCGCATCTAATATCTCTTTCAGTCTCTTGCCAAGTTACTCACAGATGACTATAGTATAGTTCGCGCGCGAGTTTATTGCCGAGATTCCTGACGTCACACGTCATCCCGCCGTCTTTAATTTAGTGTCATTAAAGCTCAAAATTATTAGTGCTCCCCCCCTTTACTCGGCAATAAGCTCGCGTGCCAATTGTAGGTATTGGTTCAATATCACGTTGAACCGAGTGAATCATGACGTAACGCTGCATTCTTATGAATCATTCAACAAATACCTAAAATTAATATAGATTTAGATCCTTTTTAGAACTTCAAGGGAATCGGTATATTTTTGGCAGTGTCTCCCGGACCGTTGCAGAATTATACATCTTAATTTTGACAGTCACTCAAAATTGTAAGTCGACTAATGCTCTTGCTACTGGGCAAATGGTAATTAACGTATCGTAATTGTTAATTAGTGCTTTCCTATGACACATGCAGACCTAATTTAGATCTAGACATACCTAATTGCAGCTTTGTACTGTCGTACAAAAAGTTTTGAACAACAATTACATAGCTGCTTAATATTTTTGAACAACAATTCGTGCAATATACGAGTATAAAATAGTCAAATAATTTTGAATGACACAACACACGGGATATTAATCTTGATTTCGAAGAGCAATACGCTCCGAAAACTTAGACCAAATAGTTTTAACAACAATTATGCGACAAACACACGGTTCAAAAAGTTTTGAACAATTACATCACGACTAAAAATACCAAATAGTTTAGCATCGAAAATATTAACAGCCGATGTAAAATCAAAACGGCAATTTTATGCAAGAGTGAACCATGGGTTAACTAGGGTGATTTGTATTCGTACTCGGCATGTGTTTAAATATTTACTTGCAGTAGAAGTTATTTATTTTCCCATTGCCACACTGCATACTGGTCGCCGTCACCGCCCTCGCTCTCCCCACGCGGCGCCGCCCGTGGCTCTTATTGCATAAAAGGACCTTTTGCATAGAGCGTTTGAATAGCAACACTTTTTTATTGAACGAAACTCATTTTTTTTCTTGAAATATTTCGACAAGAGTTAGCAATTACCGAAATAAATAAATAGTGTTACGATGTATTGAAATTGAATTTTATTAGGCACGTGAATTGTACGGTTTATTGATTCTTGGTGCTTCTTAAGATGCCTTTTAAAATGATTTCGTTTGAAGTAAAGTGTTTTTACCTTTTAGCTCTAGAGATATTGGTTTCATTTTATTTATCCTTATATTTTTTATTTTTGATTCAAAACATGTTCTTAATTTGCACATTTTAAGACCAGAAGCTCAACTGTAACTGATAAAACGCAGCATGAGAAAAAGTCCTAACTACGTTCGCTATCCCAAATAAGGAAGTCTTGTGATATATTGGATAGGGCGTTTGAATAGGCTTCTAATGCATAAAGATTCAGTGTAAAATGTTTTGTTTGACCCACCATCTGTACTTCACGCCTGATCTTGTACAATTTGAATAAAACATACGCCTCGGCACAACAATAATTTTGACATCAGCGTTTCTATGTATTTGTAGTGAACATAGACTAGATCTTGATACAGAGATTGTTATGGAGTGGAAAAGGAATCTATTTACTATTACATAATTTCACTTTTTGTTTCCGATATCGTTTAGTTTCATTAAAAGACACTTTTATTTGAATTAAAATAGAATAGCTCGTTTTGTCTGTAAGGAGTTTAGTCATGGAAGGGAAGAAATCACAGAGTAAAAAATTAAGGAGGTGTCAAACAGCATTACAGATTTAGGTGTTTCGAACGTATTTTATAGTGATTTTAAATTTATTTTCTAATTATTTATTTATTTATCCTACGCGATTCGCTGCTTTCTTATGTGATTGACTTAAAAAGTATTAATGATTAAATTATTACGTGAATTTTTTTTAATTACTGAAACTTTAGATTTTGGAAGCGCTCAGAAAGCTGCGGAACTAATTTTACTATTAATGGTTATCCATCCCAACTTTGCTTCGTTACACTTCGCCTAAAGCCAATCACGATCGACGCTAGCTACGATCGGCAGGCCTATAAATAAAACAAAAAAAAAAAGAAAACAAGATAATTTCCCTCAATGAATCACAACACGTGCTCGCGCGCATATGGCGGCGATCGCACGAGCGGCGCGTGCGCACCGTAGCTATTTACGGATGAGTCGCCACCCGCCATTTTAACCTGTCGCCGTTGAGATAATCTGTGGCCAGTTTTGTTAATCGCATTTCATCTAGCGATTGAGATGTTTTTAATGGTATTAATTATGTTAGATGTATCGTGTTAATTGTAAATTGTCTGTGTATACCTATATTTTTTTGGGGTTCCGTAATAAACTTGTCAATTTTGTGCAATATCGATTTAGGTATACTTAATTACTTATAATCAAATACAAAATATATAAAAGTAGGTATAAAATTAAATGTTAATAAATAAGATGTTGTTGACCCCGTAGCCTAGATGGAACTATGTACTGGCTCTGGGAAAGCAAGCAGCCCTTTGGGTTCGATTCCCGGGGCCGATACTTGTGGCACAGATAAATCTTTTATTTTTATCTTGGGTGTTATTGATGTCTTATTTATATTGTTTATGACTCCATACCACCCGTAACACAGACAATCCTAGTGCAGGGCATATGAGCTTTTATCGTTTATTTTACTTGAATACTACTTGTTAATAATTTTCCAATTATTGCCATTGTTTCGTAATTGTATTGGCATTGTTTAACATTAACAATGCTATCGTGTGCGTCGATTGTACAATGCATGTGTGTTATGTTATTGTATGTACTTACTATCAGATTTTATATTAGGAACGGCGCAACAAAAAACATTATCTAGACGTGGAGTCGAATAACTACATATTTTTTTAACGAAATCAGTTTTTACTGCAGCGCTAATCCCGCGATGTGTGTTAGAGGCTCGTGCGATGACGCGTGGCGGACTAGTTCCTAATGCAAATCGCAAATCTCAGTGTTTCTATGCTGTGTGACATGCAAATCTTATCAGCTAACTCGGCCATAATAATTATCTAATATGTAAATCGGTCGGGTAATGGCAGGCGCACCGTCTCGGTATAGAGTGATGACCGGCGTTTTTATGATGGGAGTGTGGCGAGCGTGCACTTGAAAGACCTTTAAATAGCTTTGGGAAAGGATATTGCTGTGGATTGATGTTGGTTCATCTTGGATAGGTTGATCTTGTTGCTAGGTAGAAACAGCGTGGAAGCATCAAATATAATTTTGTAAATAGACAATAAGAAGACGAGCCGTCTGATGGTATGTGGTCACTATCCCATGGACACAGTAATATGATGTTGACATCATTATTGAGTTGCTGGCTAAGGAGAAGCTGGTTTAAGCTGGTGGAATGAGGCAAATTATTAGGCGACTGTATCCGCTCAAGAAAGAAGTTTGGCTTTGAACTTAAATCTGCAATAGAGCTGTTGATAATAAATTTAGGATTTTAGACAATTAAGGATTAGAGGATGAAGATATAAAAGCTTCAATTCTATAAATGTTAAGTAGCTTAAAAGCCTAAAAATAGGATGAAGTTCTACGATTCCTAGCATCGCATTAGCAAATCAGGCTGTTCAAAGTATCGTTTTTGTTCCAGCGATACGCCGAGGTACAGAGAATCAGCCGGCGAAGAAGGCGCGAGGCGACACAAACAGCGGCGACGGGCAGGGCGGCGGGCGAGACCATCTCGCGTACGGCTGCCTCTTGAGGAATGAGCTGCTGGGAGCACAGATTGAGGAGTTGCGAGGGCCACCAGCCAGCTGTGCGGACAGTAACCGTGCAGCCCTTGGGGCTGTGCAGCTCGCTTCTGCTGCTAGAGCGGCTCTCGCGTACTCTCCGCCTGTGTTCAGGTTTCGAGCACCGGCACATCGTGCTGAGGTGAGTTTTCATTAATAGTTTATTGTTTCTATCATTGGGAATGTGTGCGTAACCATGATCCTTCACTTTGTGGTTCTCGTCTTTGGAACTAAGTTACGCCTGAAAGTAATAGACTATCAAAATTTTTTTTTCTGGTTTTTTAGTAAGTTCCAGGATCTTTATCAGGATCCAATATAACATGGCGTACATCTTTGCAGCGTTTGATTACATTAGTTAATTTAAAGTCATCGAAGTTATATATCACCTGCATAATTTATAATCGGTAATAAAATTTTTGGAATATTAAGATCGCGTGTGTCTGTCTTGTTTTAGGACTCTCCGTTAATTAACGCGGCTATTTAAGATTAAATTTAGGTTTAAATTTTATGTGTACCCCTAAAATTTGTCAGATATATAGGATCGATTAATTCAAAAGCGTCTAAAATCACAATAAGGCATTGAATTAATTCAGAATGAACTCCGTGTTTCATTTCATTAGAATAGATCCTAAATGTTTCTAAGTGGCGCAGCATTAGAAGCTTTAATATGAAAGTATTAGATTTGATATTCAGCTGACATTTTATTGACAATAAAAAAGTTGTGGAAAAAATTGCATGCCTAATTAGCATCTTTTATCTTTGATTGTAAAGGCAATCGTCCAAATGCGATATCTGCATATTCGGCTGTGTCTAATTGCATCGGCAGTTTGCGTCCGATGTCAATAAAATTGAGTAGAAATAAAGGGTAATTAGTAATTTGCACGTTATTTCAATCCGAGAATCGTTTGGTTTTTTATTCGGTCGTTTGATTTATGTTTTTATGCAGATCATGAAGCCTTCTCGTCGATAAATTTCGGAATGAATGCCGAGTCCAAAGCTTTTGATGCCACCACGAAATTTATGAACATATCACGCTGATGTATTTTACGCAAATCCTTTTTTCTTTGCAAACTGATGAGTTATTTAGAAGAGAATGATCGTTGTCCGTTTCAACTTCTCTTATTTCGATACCGTCTTTTGATTTGCGTCCCCATTAAACGCCTCTGCAGATTCTAAAACTTCCGACTTGTTGTTTTTCTTTGGAGACCCTGATATTGGAACACTCTTTAGTTTATTGTATGATATTCCCTTTCCAAATTAATTATAATTGTTATTACTATAATATTGGACCCTTAATTCCTCGATTAGACCCGGAAATATTAATGAATTTGGACAATAACACGCCTCTAAATTTCGGGTCTTGGGGCTATATTCCCAAATTCAATATCGAGGTATTCATAATGGTCAAAATGTCAAGTAAAGTTTCATATCTAATGTGGATCCGAAGATGTTGTGACGGTAAAAAAATAAAAGTAAATGGCACGCCCGTGTTCCCCGATTTTTATTGTAGGGTCAAATGGCGACTTAATTTTTTTCCTTTTTGATATAATAAAAATTTGTCGAACCAAAATCAATACAGTCAATGCTCTCAGCAATAACTTCTTTATGGGTTTGTTGAAATCGGTTGACACTTTGGATCGCGGTGATTTCTATCGTTATCATTTAAAACCTGCAATGGTACCTCTGCCATCGAAATTCCATTTTGTAATACGATTCCTTTCGGCTGCAAGAAGTGTCGAATCAATTCTTATATTTATTGCGCTCATTGATTTGGAACACGTATCAGCAAAATATAAATCTGTAGCTCCAATTTTGAGCCGAGAAAATCGTGTGGCATAAAGTATGTCGTCGGAAGCCACACCGTCAAAACAAATCTCCTCCTGAGACGCATTAACAAGGTTTTAAATGCTTATAGGATCGAAATTAACCAATGTGCTTAAAACCTCTTAAATGGTTTTTAATACGAGATTTTATCGAGTCGAATTTTTTAATTTTATTTTCGCATTAACACCTAAGCGGACAACATTTCATTGAATACAATACAGAAGCGCTATATCTCGGGATAGGTAACATCGGTAGCTTTAATTCGCCAACGACAAAAAAAGTGTATGATTAATTAATACATGACAGCATTTGTAAAATGGTAGACGATAAGAAATAATCGATTTATAAACTAAAAGGAATTTATTCGGAACCATTTGGCTAATCTGTAAAGCTTAAAATCCTCATTATTCATCTAAATAATTTTCCGTACTTTGTACCACGTTTTTAACCGACTTCAAAAAAGAAGGAGGTTATTAGTAAAGGCTTTTTTCATAGTGTATAGCAGAACTATCGATACTTTTTATATTCGAACATCTAAACTTTAAATATCTGAATTTCTACTTTATTTTTCAAGTTTCTTCCTATTCTGTTAGAGTTATTACTACAAATATTACAATCAATATCAATCTCTACAAGGTTTAAATGACATATTACTTCAAATTTACAAATGCAAACCTTTAAATTTGAAATGGCATTCCAAAGCGATTTCGATGCAAAGTACACGTAAGTTAAAATCGTCATTCGATATGGACATATTCTAATTACAATCGGTACCGACTCGACTCAGCGACTTCGCGTAACAAAAGCCGACTGCGGGCTAGGGTTGTCACTGTTGTCAGATTGCCGGGAAATTGGGACATGCCACGTTTGTTTCGTGACTCGTACACACACACGATACACCTCGATAGATGACAGAGTGGCTTATCATCTCCGCAAAACAAAATAATTACGGCCCCATAGCCTAGTTGGTAGTGACCCTGCCTGCGAAGCTAGAGGTCCCGGGTTCGATTCCCAGCCAGGGCAGATATTTATGTGACAGATAAATATTTGTTCTCGGGTCATGGGTGTTAGTGATGTGTTATTTGAGTGTC
>DWKA01000150.1:0-21281 GCA_018249155.1 Panoquina ocola ocola
AGTGGTTTGGGCTGTGCGTTGATAGATCACTATGTCAGTCAATCAGTCAGTCACCTTTGAGTTTTATATATTTAGATACTCAAGCAATAAAATTTACGTTTGCGCCTTAATTGTACCAGATGACACAACAAAACTTGTGTGAATAAAAATTTTCCACGTTAATAATTTTTCTATACACGACAAACATGCCGGTACCTACTGCATTGTGGCAATAACAATGGTCGTGACGTCACGGGCAGCGAGGCCGCCACCTTTGCCCCGCACCTCAATCCGCGCCGCAATATACAGCTTTTTCATTATATTATTTCAAATCAATTTATATTTTTTTAGGTAGGTATGTATAACACGTTTAATTGGAACTAACTCTCACAGGCAATTAGGTATAAAGCAGTAATAACAGTTTTTTTGCCATTTTAACTTCCTCACATGCGCTCTACATGATATCAACTAAGATTTTGAGACGTTTTCTATTTAACACCACACTTAGATTGATCAGTAAATTCCATTCTTACACGTTATATTCATATCATAAGACAAAATACTATTGAACTGATTTTGATAAAATATTTAGGCACCCTTTTCATTTAAAGGAACAAAAAATGTTACGATCCAATTAATAGTTTTGAAGACATCCGTGGACAAACAACGTCAGACAGACCTACCTCCGCAAAAACATCTAAAAAATATTGTTTATGATGTATGTTATAAAGATCTATCTAAAAAATATAATATGTATATTTTGCAGACTCATGAATATCACTTCCACTTGGATGGAATCGGTACTCTACTTGTATGAATCGGTTAATAACCTCTTTTGGGACTATTCAATATCGAAAACGAAATATTTATCTGAACCAGTTGTAAAACAATCTTTACAAACATTTTATAACAAAGCCCGTCTACATGTGATCGAACAAATGAAAGTAAAATCATAAAGGTCGTTAAGACCTCGCTATCTGATAGAGATTTGAAAAAAGTTTGGTTTGAATGATTGTTTAGAGATGTCACCAGACAATGATCGGCATTAACTGAACCGCTGAATCCGGGCGGATGGGCACAATGCTGCAGCGTCGCCTAGGAGCGCTGGCATTACGAGCGCGTTGTTTTTTACATCTGTCCCCAACATCGGAGTCGTGTTATTTAGTCCCCGGAGCCGCCGACAATGGCGGAGGCGGCCCGCAGGAAACCGACCCAACAAAATTAAAACCGGATTTCCAAAATCCCGTTCGGTCGCATTCGAAAGAAGCTCTGTTTTCGATTTCTATTCGATTGTTTGTTTTTTCGATCCATTGTTGGTCTCGTCGCGACACGCGCGCCATTTTTGCGCAGTCTATGCCATTGTGTTGCAATGACGGGTGACGGACGAGCGCCTGCCCCCGGCACCGCTCGTGTGAGGTCAACTGTTTTGAAAGAAACCAGCGCTCGTCAAGGAAACTCACAGGTAATATGCCCACGGTTTACTAGCACTTCACTTCGGAAATATACTTACGTAGGCTACTGGAGAAATCTGTTATTGGCAATGTAAGTATGTCAAACAAGTCAAGAAAAAATGTCTGGTAAAGTTCCAATAATATTAATTGATAAGGTGTATAAAGGATAACAGCAAAACTAAAGCTGATAAATGGCCAGAACCAACTAACTCCTAACTCCACATACCAAACTAATCTGACTAATAAAACGATGAAATTTCAGATTACATACGAACCAGTGTATTGATCAAGAAATCTTGGATTCCAAGGTTGCGGGCTAACTCGGCCACATGCCAGCCGCAGCCCGGGGGCTCCGCAACGGGATTCCTGTTATCATATTGGACGCCGTCGTCTAAATTAGTTTTTGTGCAGGAACGCGCGGTCAACCATCGCTCCGAGCAACACTCGACTCTTGAGTCTCACCCCTTTTCTTACCTGCTCATATCCTTACGTCGTACTCTTTATTATAACCGTCTCATTCAAAGCCGCGGACAATGGGATAAAGGTTTGATTAACCGAAATATCTTTGTGATTTGAATGTATACAAACTAATAATAAAGTTTGCTAAAATGTCCAATTAATAACAAACATGGATAATTTTTTCTCAAAGCCACAAAGTTTCGCAGTAATTATGATAGTATATAATATGAGACACAAACAACGACATTTGGTCTTGAAACAAAAATGTGATATTGCCTAACTTGGCAAATGTTCTTACACAGCTTTTAGTTCTCCATGACTGTGTGACATGTTGCATCAATACCCGATGTATTTGATTTTAATGGGAGCCATAAATAATCCAGAGGAGACACAGACACGTGAGACGTGTATCTAAACAGTTATGGAGGTGCCATAATTGTGCGGTAAACGGTAAAGGCGTCATTCTATTACATATTGTCAAACTGCGAGCGATCGCTTTAGAAGACAAAAAGCGCGCGCTCCTCCGCGTCCAACGCGCCAATTATGCGCTGCGCACGCGCCTCCAAAAAAACTACCAGCGGCCCATCGCAAGCATTTTTTAAAACCCCAAGTTAAATAATAATGCAGTAACACGCGAGAGTATCCGCAAAATGCGATCCGCGAATTTCGTTTCCAAATTCTTCGATCCCGGCGTCGGGTTCATTTTTTGCCTCCACTATTGTCTGTTTATCTCCCGATTTGTGTTTCTGTTATTCGCTCGTGTCGCGTGGAATTGTAGACGAATCTTCTTGGCGGTTTGTTTTCCCTTTTGTTCCGATAGCGGACCACGTACAATAGTAATGGATTAGATTTGTTTCTGCGGGCTCGGCTGCAGCCCGGTCACCGCGGAGGAATGCGAAAGCGAGCGGAGCAGCGCCGCAGCATTGTTAATAACGCGCCGCACAACTATAATAAAGTGGCCGAAGTTTTTTGTGGGCGCTCGATTAGCCCCTCCCGGCGATCCGAGGTCGCGTACCCGGCCCTATCATTACTAAAAACGATCCTAATAATATAATAGTCCTGTCACAGGCATAAGAAAAAGTTCTTAAAGGACAATTTTCGTGAGAGTTAATAGGCAATGAAATTTGGCAGGCGTTTAAGGAATTATTCTAAAGGATGTTAACGACTTTGTCGTTTATTTATAGGAACGGCCGATTATGTGGCCGCTCCGCTTTACTGCCTTTTTTATCGTTGGTGTTAATAGCGGAAGTTAATCTACGGGTTAGATCTGTAAAGGTTGCTTACCTCGGCCACCTTAACCCAATTTATTCTTATTTTATATACTGGTAAACAAATTAAGCGCCAAGCGTTGACGATCCGAAGAAATCGTGGCAACACCAAATTATCATAAACTGTAACGACAAAACATAAACTGGAGAGTTATCGTTTCTAAATATTTACAGTTTTATCACAATATACCAGATCATCGTGTAAAGACAACACACATTAATAACTCTTTATTAATTAATTGTACACGTGGAAGAAGGCAGTTGCAAAACATACCTTATTAAGTTAGAACGCATTATAATATTTTGGGCGGCCTTAGCACCAGTTACCTATATTTAGTTTTACACGTCCATCTCTGGACGATACTAAAAGGTAAAAAAACTACAAGTGTTTCCTCCTAGGTTTAAGGTGACTTCTCTTATCTACATATAATAGCTTGAATTAAAAATATATCCTTGCTAAAATGCCTACAACTCTCATCAGCCATCATCACACTGTTTCGTTATATGAATACCTGATCTCGAATCTCGCTCCCGACAGTACTTAAGCAGCTATAACCAGCCTCGAAGACTTGATTACTGCAGCTTCTTAATATAAAATAAAATTCGCCGTTAATTGCAAGCAACATTATAAAATACAGCTTGCGCAGTCAGGTGCGTTGGCTGGCAGGGCGGCGACGTCACCGGCCAAGTGGCACATTTATATTGTTCATTACGGGCCCGAGGTGGGAGATACTGGCGCTGTCGCCGCCGCGGGGGGCTAAGCCCTAGGGCTGGTACTTCAAGAAACACCACTAAGCTATAAGCCTATAATCCAGGTAATGAATGGCAGAGGATATTTGCATGTGCTGTTTGACAGGAACTGATCAAATTTAATCCGACTGGACTCCAGCTTCGTTCTCGGTTCTTAGGGACTTACCTAGGACGAACTTCGATTAGACTTGGAATAGGTATATCTGTGATATGCTTTAGGCTAAATTTTGCTATGCTAACTTACATGATATCAACGACTACATACGTAACAATAAACTGAACGCTTGCACAAAACGGAACCATTAAATTCCCAACGGTGATGTGTCAATGAAAAATATTAATGTTATTAATCAGGTGTCATTTCAATTAATGCCTGTTATTTAACAATTTATATCTCTGGAGATAACCTTCACGGCGACTTATTAAAATCAGAAACGGTGATATCAACGACTGAGTTTTAGGTTACCTTACCAACTTTTATACTCTTTGTCTTTCGACGAGGGCCCTGAGAGCCAATTATTTCTATCTTTATGCTTCTAGTGCATCTACGAAGAATGGAAGATACTTACCATTAAAACTGTTAGCTCATTTTGTCGACTTGTTGCATAAAATGACCTAGCCCCCAATCAGAACATCTTCCATTTGTTAAACGAAAACTAGATAAGACCAAATATATACCTAAACGTTATAAGCGAGTCCCGGATCTTAGAGACTAGTATTAAAGAACAAGAATGATAGAAATCAAAAGAAAAATTGATCGATTAACTTTACTGATAGTGGTCCATAATCAACCGTTGAATTGGTCATTATGAAAAAAATTGACGTTGCTGGTATTCTAGTGATGTTTGATTTGGAGGGAGATACAACCGCGGCCGAGCCTCGCTAGTTTTGGATGTTATTTTTAATAAAAAGTGTAGAGCAGAGGTGGGTCGTGTCAGTGTTCAGCGGTCGCCGGTCGAAGCAAATGGCACATTTATATTGTTCATTACGGAGCCCCGAAGGTGAGAGATGTTGGCGCTGTCGCCACCACGGGGGGCGAAGGCCTAGGGTTGACACCTCTCCGGCCAGCCACGGAGCTGTAAAATGATAATATCTATAAATATTCACGGCCCTTAACATTTTTACGTTGTAATGATTTGAAGATAATAGAAAATGTAGTAATATTTCGTTGACTAAGCGATTTAATCGAATTATGTATTGGTACATTTACTTCATTCGTATCACTAAATCTTTAACAACATGTGGTTTTGCCAAACCTGCTCTCCTAAAGTTGAAGCATCACACGTTTAAATTTGGCGAATTGGAACGTGCAATACACTAACAATTTATAAATAGATTTCCTCCTAGACTACCTATTAAGTCTCTAAGAGGCATTGGAATCAAGGTTGTATCTGTAGATGCTAGATAACCAAAACCAAATTGCCCACTTGATCTCACTACTTTGGCACTGATCGCATCTGTTTACGGTCGGCAGCTGTCTGAAAATTAACAATGAATGTTAAAATAGTAACAAGATGAAGTAAGCATTAATTTCATCCTAGGCGATCCATATTTATGGGTGGTAGAACCCGTGTTAGTCCGAGAAAGTTTCACCGCTTCACCTATTTCTGCCCTGTAGTAAATAACCGTCTTCTAGCAATTGTGGTCTTCTCTGAAGGGTGCTCTGATTTGTTGGTTAGATGTATTCAACAGACGATGGCCTGTCCGTTAGAGACCGCAACACACTGCTAACTCATTTGCTCTCCTTATCTTTAAAAATATGGGCAATCCATGCAACGGCCACATCGTGAGAATTTCTTTCGCCATTGCTTCTCCTCCATGACAAAGCATCCTTCCGAAATGGTGGTAGATTAAAAAAATTACGGTCATAAGCGTATTTGGAATACTTAATAAATTATTTTGATTTAGATTTTTTCAATCAAATATTAGGGGTATTTGAATCTAGTTGTAATAATACAAAGCAGTTGTGTCCTGCCTACCTGGTATGGTAACCCTGAGCGCGCGCGCCGGCAGGGGTCTCCGCACGTCCGAGCGCGTTGATTTGTGCGCGGACTCCCGCGGACTGTATTTGTACAGCGCCCACGCGCGCGACACCGCTGCCGCTCCCGCTGCCCGCGCCCGCTGCCCGCTGCCTCCACGCTCCTGTCAATCTTCCACCGCAATCGGTCAGACCCACGACCATTGGATGGACCGCGTCCTGCCATCACAGAGCAAGACGACTTCTGCGTATCTAATCTTTCTTTATACGTCTTGCCAAGTTCCTTGCTTATGACTGTAACCCTACAGTTAATGAGGAAAGAGAGATAGAGAGTACATAGAAGAGGTAAATAGAAGGAAAAAGAGTCACTGAGCCAAGCTTTTCATTGCTTGGCTCCCTACTAAGTGTATAGCTTATATCCAGAGTGTAGGCGTAGCCTTCTGTCGAGACTGCGATTGGACTGGTTATAAGGAGCAAATCGATACTTGGTGATATTTGTAAACGCTACGAAATACTTCAAAGTACCTACTTTTTAATTATGTTACTAAGTTCACTCACATTATGTAGCTCATTAAGTGGTTACTTTCGATTTGTTTTCCGTCTTACTTAGGTAGATACTTCTTATTCTCATGGCCAATAAGTGGTAATGCCGTTGGTGCCAACGTCCGTCGTCCGTGGGCCGTGGGAGCCACTTACCATCGGCTCTCAACTTCTTGAAATATGAAAAATATCGATACAATTTGTCTGGCCAGTATTATAATCTCAAGAGGAATGTTACGTATAATTTCGTATAAATAATAGAGTTTAAAAGATTTTTTGAGATAAAGTAATCCGAAACATGCAGTCGTGGCTGTACGACGGCCTGAGGAAAGCGCAGATAGATAAGATATTTTGTCGTCAACTTACAGATACCAGTATGTCTCAAACCCGTTCTGGTTTACACGTTCCCGCTCAAAACGTAATGTGTCGTCGATACCAACAGTTAAATTGAATTCTCTGACGTATTTTATTTACGCGGCGCGTACTTTATATCGGTTGTACGCAATACTCTACAAGTTGAATATCTCTCTTGTATCGTTTACGAACAGTATCCGCGCCTGCGCTATGAATCGTGTGGCTCCGGCGTGTGTATGGCAGGTAACGTTACTTTGTTATTAAAATGTTATCCTGTGATTTATTGTTGTACATAAAGTTTTTCGACTTCTTGATAAACGCAAGCAACCTAAATCATTGAAGTGAGCTGGTCTATTGACAGTTATAGAAATCGATTTAAATGTTTCTGGTAAACGTGTAACGAATCATCGAAACCAATCCAGCGAATTGCCGCGCGAGAGCCGCTAACACGGTGGGTTTTTTGGACGGACTGATTAAGTTCATTATTAATTAACAATTCGACATTCTGTGAGATACGT
Source organism: Panoquina ocola ocola (assembly GCA_018249155.1). Classification (NCBI taxonomy): domain Eukaryota; kingdom Metazoa; phylum Arthropoda; class Insecta; order Lepidoptera; family Hesperiidae; genus Panoquina; species Panoquina ocola. The sequence goes on from DWKA01000150.1 coordinate 7,298, forward strand.
GTATGAGAATGCTATTGGCATTGCGAGTGAAAACGTCCAGTCCGATCTCACCTGGCGCGGTGTCGCTTCGATATCTTGGGCGACGGCGTATTTTCCAATCTAAACGAGCCGAAATTAGAAGGCTAAGACAACTTCCAAACCGGTCAACATAAAATTGGAAACCAACTGTAGTCTCCGAGTTGCGCAAGAGCCGATTTACCAGTTTGGCGCGGGCTCGCCTGCGTGGGATCTATGGGTCTGCGCGCGCGCCGGAACGACGCTGCCGCCGCGCCGCGCGCGGGCGCTTACGACCTTTCACCCGCTGCGACAAATTTATTTAGACTGTCACTTTATAGCCGCGGATTAAGAATCTCGTTGACATAAATTATTATGTGTATAGTACTTAAAATATGACCACTCACTGTAACATTAAACACCTCGTCCGAGCGGCCGCGTTGCGAAAGGCGGCAGGGACCGGCGCTAGACGTATGAGCGCTCGAGTAATTTGAACAAATTACTGGTGCATTTATTTGTAAGGACGTCGCGAGCCGCGGCCAGCGACGGCGCTCGCGATAAATGCCCTTCGCCGATTCCTAATTAGATATCCCGCATGAATTTGCTCCGTTCGAGATTTTTGCTCCTGCGATGGGTCCGGCATGAGTTCGTATTTAGTTTTATGGCCGCTACAGTTATGCGAGCCCAGAAGCCGCGCATCTCGATAGCGTGTAATGTGTTTACGGCACCGCCACTTCTAGCGTCCATTAACAATCCGGGCGAGTTCTCGAAAATTAACGCTTCATCGGCTAATAGTAGTAATTCGCTCCGTCACGTGAAATAATCGTATATTTTACATTTTATATTGACGCGTACGGTACCCACGACTCAATTCCGGATTCAGCGCGAGATGGCTCACATAACTGTCTAGTAAATCACGATTATAGCCTATTCAATAAGATTTTTCACAACAATCTTTCATTCGATTCGTCGCCGGGGCCTCATTCGTCGCGCCATTGAGGTGGGTATTGAGTGGTCGCCGACACCAAAGGTAAATTTACGAGTATTTGCAGTAACATTTGCTCGTATTAAGCGACGGGCAAAGATTACGTATTTAATCTTAAACTTTAATCAATAACCTGCGGGATGTTATCTGCCCTAAAGATCGTATTTATTTTGCGATTTATTCCAGTTTGACCTCGGACAGCCTTCGGCCAGCTCGCCAGGTGCCCGCGTCGCCCGCGCCGGGGCCCAAGCGGCCCGAGTGGCCCGACCATGTAATCGGGCGAGTCTAATAAGTGCCGGAAAAAATATCGTGACCACAATTACGTTTTATATTATAAACCGTGAAAGGGTGGCCGGCCCGCTCCAATATTGATGGTGTATATTTATCACGGACAATTTAGGAACACCTGCTGTTACCGGGGACGAGCGGTATCTGTCAAATTAATACTATTTCTCGGGTCCGGGCTTATAGATTGTTGGCTCCGACCTCGTCTAATGTTTTATTTGCTCTGCGGTCGCCGGCCGAATGCCTTTACAAATATTTTCATTAACCTCTTTACGATTTGTTTATATTCATCGGGAAAAAACTATGTATTTATGTCTTTCTTTCTTTTAAAGCCACGAAACAAACGATGTATAGTCAGATATATGTACATAATATATTTATCTCTTAATAGACTCTTGTGATAAAATGTTCATATAATAACACATTTTTACGTAAATTGCCTCTAATATGTAGTAGAAGAATCTGCGTTTGGATTATTGTCAAAGCTCGAACGTGTGGCTGGTGCTGGGTCTCGAAGATTATAGTTGCGAGCGGAGTGCCCAATCCCATAACCTCGTTGGTGTAAATCCAGCCAAATTGCAGCGCAGGCGACGTCATTGGATGTTAAAAATAGTTGGAATGCGCCGCGACGCCCGCGCCGCGCCCGCGCACTCCCACACCCGCCTCACCTCGCCTCACCTCACCTCGCCGAGCCGAGCCGAGCCCCGAGAGCAAAGATACTGTTCAGAAAACAAGCGATGCAGAAGCCGTAATGTAGCAGTAACATCGACGGTTTTGTTCTTTAAGCTTATCAGCCACAGAAAAAACCGTTTGTTTATTGGACCGACAAGTGGCTAAAGCGATTATAATGATGATATAGTTTCTTTAAAGTCTTAGTCTCTTTTTTAAAGTCTAATGAATTTGGCGTTTCCATTCACAACATAGTGAAACATAATCGAGGTCCATTTATTGCGTTCGGTCTCTGTGCGGTTTCTTCACTCGTGCGTCGGCGGCTAGATGTGCCGAAACGCGCCAATCTGACTTACTGACAGGTGATATAAATGAATGTAGTTGGAAAAGAACATTGAAATGTAATTAATGGAAGTGCCACCGCGCTGGACCGCGGCGCCCGGCGCTGCTGCAGCCATTGGGGGCGAGGCCGGTACACATCTGTTTACACAACGTGATAAGCCGTTCATTGTACCTGTAAAACAGAAATATACCTATACAATAAATACACAATAAAATATAATGACATATACATACATTATTTAGTGTCATTTTTCTCTCGTGTTCTCAGAGGTTTTTGTAAATGAGTAGAGGCAATGTTGGACAGGTAGTCACTCGGTCGGTCATTGTGTCCGCCCGGCTGTCTGCCAGTGTCGCCGTTGTCACTAAAATCCAACGTGATATTATGTTTTATACTGTCTAAAGAGGTAAAATTATATGAAAACAAGTTACATCACTACGTGTTATAAAAAAGGGTTGCTGCTATTAACGTTATCTGAGTATTGAAGAATGTCTAAATATAATGAAATGAACAAGTGAACATGCGGGCGCTGCAAATAATAAAATAAGATAAATTATTGTTTAGCTAGAAACTATTAGCGGGACGATACCCGTAACTGGGTAACTCCCGCTCGTTGGGCCAATGCGATGTGGTGATGGACCCGTTGTTAATGAGAATGTTGTAAAGTAAACTGCCCGAAATCTACAATATTACTGGAAGACGCTACGCTACAAATGCAGGTCCTACTTCCCCTGGTAATCACCACAGTAGCTGTGTTAGATACTTTTTCGATCATAGCTTTATGGTTAGCGTCGCCAGTGGACTGCGTCCAAGCTACAAAGCAGATAACATTTTGAACTTTACTATTTCGATTAGAATCGCCTTTCAATTAGGCACAGACCCGAAAGTATAACTGTAATATTGTGTAATATTGTTTCCAATCGGAAATACTTCAATACATCGATACCTACAGCGGCCGCGTAGCCGTGCGTGGCGCGGAGAGACGCGCGACGTAAACGCGAAAGCGCATGCTTGTGCGCCCGAACTGCGCGGACGCAACATAATGCCTCTTTCGTAAAATATCTCATAACATTCTGTTCCTTTACAACATCACGCAACTTGAAATTCATGTAGCTTGACTCGACTTCAGAGGCACTGATGCTTACTGCAGGTACGTAGGTAAGAAAGAAGAAAGTTAAGCTTTTTTAACTGAGCTCTTCGCCAATCGATGCACGTTCAATGATCGTTCATACTGTACTCTGCAGTCATTGGATGAGGTTAATTTCTAACTAACTTCTAAGACTTGCCTGATTGATACCTCCACAACTCTACAATGCTGGTTGTTATGTTGTGCAGGTGCTTGGTTCAGGACACCCTAGAACCAATGTTTTAGTCGTCGTATCGAATTCACTTAAAAACCCGTAACCACCAACCACAGGACCACGGGCCACGCCCCTTGAAACTCTAGAACATTATGAATGAACACAAAACCTGACAATATTTAATAACCGCATTGTTTCATCGTAATTGGATAGCGCCGTGCGCGAAAGTGGCAGCTGTGTCGGCAGGTGATCTGGAGACTGCAGTGCACGCCGAAACGGCCGCACTAGCCGCACAGCCGCAGCTGCCCCTAGAGCCACTCCGGCCGCAACAGCCGCATGCCGCCACAGCCGCACCGGCCACAGCAGCAAGTGGGTCGATACAACAACTTTTTGTAAACGATAGGTTACCTGACTCACCAGCATATTAATTGCCGTCATTAAATCGATGTACAATTTTTGTTGTTAAACTCCATCATTACTTAGTAATGGCGGTCTCATGAAGTATATGTACTCATAATAAGACGTTAACACTAATGCTAAGGACATGAGAGCATTATAATGTCGGTATAAATAGATGACAAACGACCAAACTGCAATTGTGTAAATTACATAACAAAAAAAGTCCCCTTTGAGCTCTACCATTAACAATGGCTTCACCGATATAGTGTTGGTCCCACCAGCACCAAGATTTGGTATCCTCGGATGAAGCTAGGTCGGACAGAGCTCACGATCCTCTAATAGAAGGTACCATTCGATACAGTCTTCCGTTATTCAGCAGGGTGGACTACGATAAGAGATTGTTAACTTGGACTCAAGAATATAGTTTGGATGCTGCCATTTACAAAACACAAGCGGGATTTAAGTTGTATTCACAGGCAAAATTTTCCATACGTATTCGTAATATGCCTGATGTATAAAAACAAATAATTGCAGCTATTACTTGCCAATAAAGAATTTCAGTTCCTTTTTTTGTTGATGAAATTAAATTTAATATATAAAATACTTAAACACCGCGACTGCACGCGCCGCGCCCGCGGCTCCACCTGACGGGTCACGCACTGCGAGCCTGGTACCAGGCACACGCGGCCTGGTGCTCCGACACATGCGTTATACAGGAATTTGGAGAATTCTTCGGGATGCCAGTCAATTTGGGCACTGCACGCCAACTGAATCATTTGACGTGCTTAAAGAGTTAAAAGTGTTAAAAGAGTTAAGAGTTAAGTCGTGTAAAAGCTAGCCGTTTGAAAAGGGTCTTCACTGAGGATTTCATTTATTCTTGTGGAGACCTAATCTTAGTGCAACTAAAACAATTCTCATCCTTTATATCTTCACCTATGTTCTTCATAGTAGCGGGTTGTGTCGGATCCTAAGCTGGTCCGTCCAATGTCTCCTACACTCCGTCAGCGCGACCTGCGCCCGCGCATTGTATGTGTATGTGTGTGTGTGTGTGCGCTGAGCGTAATCAATATTGGTTATTGATGGCCGCGGGCGCGCCGCGATTTATGGCCGCTATTAATATTGCCTCCCTACTGCACTTGCAGCCTCTCTTGCGCTGTCTGCTCCGTGTCGCACGTAAACTATCACACTGTTTAGGGTCCAATCTTAAAGTTACAACAGCATTTCGGTACTTTTGTTGCTTGACTACAGCATACTGTAGCCATAGCTTACTAGCTACTACTAGTAGCCATAGCGGGTCTCCACAGGTCTTGGGCGTTTATCATGTTGGCATCAGCGGAACTTGTAACAACTGTTAGGTGTCACAGTGGACCATGAATTACGATTAAATATATAGCGCAGATGCTATAAACCGGGGCTCGAACCCGCTGGGGCAACGTCATACGGAACGGAAACAATCTATTTTATTTTTCGAACACTAAATAAACGTTGACAACGTCACAATGCTGGTGATGAATGAGGAACACAACCATGCGCGGTGGACATTCAGCGAGGGTATCTTAATGGTTTTCAATATTATAGTACCTATCGACTATACGAGAGATCCCGGTTCCATAACTCCATCTACTTATAACGTGACACGCAATATAGTTTCAAATCAAATTTCTTGGAATGATCACGTCTAAATTTTAAGATACACTATCTCTACGACCAGAGGCCGGACAAACCATTGGATGTTTATAAGTCCACCAGCCGGGGATCGAACCCGGAACCGCTTACACTGCAGGCGCCCGCCGTACGTGAATGTAGTATGATAAAACTTAAAGCGGATAAAATACTGTCAACGGTCAGGCGACATGATGAATGGGAGTTGTTAATTGAATTCATATAAAACACTTGGAAAGATTTCGTGTTCGCTGTGTGTTATATTTTTTGTATTTAAACGCGACTCTACATCCGCGCTATATCACAAATAGGTACATGTCAATAAAACTAAAATCCTCCGCGTATCAACCACCAAATTACTTTAGCATTTTACATAATAAAACATATTATCTACAAATTACAGTGTATTTTAATAACATTAAAATCAGTTTCTCTTGCTTTTTATCCATTACCTACTTATTTTGGATGAATATTTTGTTAAAATTAACCCTTAACCACTTACGTCTATTTTTGACACGTAACCACTTACGTGCGGTCATTGTGACCGCTCCAGATTAGACATCGTATTTGACTAAAATCAGACTAAAATCGATAAGGATGAATGAAAAATACATAGATAGAATCTTATATTATTGAATAAAATCAAAAAATAACAAAAAATATTTTGCTCTGCCATTAAAAACAAATAGTTTTTGGCAGCCTCTTATTTTACCCTTAAAATTTAACATCTTTGGAAAATGAGATCTATAAAAAAAATTAACTTAAAAATTTACTAATTGAGAATAATTTTAGTTAAATCAATACAGTAACTACTAAATAAAGTCAAAAAAAATAAAAAAAGTTAAATTTATGAAAAAAATTGCAAGTGCCAAAGGTTTACATTTTTTCGCGGCAATTGCGGTACATCTTTTGCGAACATTCTATACATATTGGATTTTTACAAACAAAACAAAGATGAAATGTTTTGCGTTTTTTTTTGGGTCACAGGTATAACAGATCTTGCGAGTTTCCAGACTGTCAACACCGGAACTGCTCGGTATTTCTCCTTCTACTTGAAGTATTCGATAATAAAAATGATCACACAACCACTTACGTGCGGTCACGGTGACCGCTAACGAACATATTTTACTTACTGTTGTTGAATGCGCGCACGTTGACACTTGTCGAGCGGAAGCGCGTTACTAACCGGGATTTTGGGAAGGTAAATGAACGCACACAAGCATAAGACAAAAACACGTCAAGATATTCGCGATGAAAAAACCGTTGCGGTCATGGTGACCGCGGGTAAGTGGTTAAGGGTTAATAGGACTTACATTACATCCATTATTTCACTTGATCTTTCCTCTTCGCAATAATTCCCAATGACTGACTTTATTATAAACTTTCGTTACGCGTCGCCCCGTCGCGTAATTATCTTTGCCTGAGCGTATAATTTACGTCAACGTCATAATCAGAAGAAATCATCTGTGGAAGATAGTCAAAGTCTAGCTATACAGTAATCTGTGGTCAAAGTTCAAACTGTCATAACATAAATGACAACATTATTAGCAAGTTCATAAGTTTAGCCGATTTTGTTTGACAACTTAGACAAACTTTTAAAACTTTGTGTTGTGTAGTTGTGACTTGTGATGAGCTGAGGCTGCGGCTGAGTGGCTCGCAGTGTGACCGAGGAGGCAGCGGGAGGCAGCGGGAGGCCGTAGGGCAGCATGGGCGGCGAGGTGGAGGTGGTGGTGCGGCGCGCGCGCGCGGAGGACGCGGCGGCGCGCGCGGAGCTGGTGCGGCTCGGCCACTGCTCGCAGCTCGCGGACGCCTTCCTCTACTTCTTCTTTCAGGAGGTGAACGACTTGCTCTCGCGGTAGCAACCGCACAAGTAAACTTCATTCTAACACTTCACAGGTTTAAAATGAATCAAATGTATAAAATGTTGTGCCAAGATTGTTTTCTTTTCCTTGCAGGATCGTTGTAACAGAATATAAGCAATGAGTGTGTACCTACCCATTGCACACTACTCTAAAAAATCATACTATTTCTGATTTCCTTACAAAGAAAAGAGTCTTTGTCTGCTCTATTGTTTTTTTATTTGCTTTAAATGTTTACTTACAATATAGTATTGTTGACTGTCCAAAGAACAAACAGTGGTACTAATCAAAGCTGTCTTTCACCTTATTACAGGCCTCGGGCACATCAGGGATTTGGGTCCTTGGATTCCCCTAAGAATACAAGTAATTTCCATCGCTAAAAAAACAAGATCATCTTCTGAAATAAACAAAAATGATCTATCGTGGGGATGTGCCCAGTAGTAAAGAGGGGCCCTAATACTAATAGTATAATCTATGTATTTTTTTATTAAGTATAAATTAATGCTTGACCTTTTGATCAAGCTTTATAATGCTTGATACATGACTGCAGTAGCATGCATCATGTTTAAGTTATAAGCTAACAATGTAGTTATTTGTTGTTTATGTAAGTGGCAGATGAATAGAAACCCTAAACAAACTAAACAGAAAAATGTATTTATAGATATTAAAGAAAATTACTGCATCACTGTGATGATGCGATGATTTGTCAAATTGTACAATAACTGATTTTATTTCGAAATATTATGTCGCTTTAGTTTGTTTTAATTAAAAAGTAATAATTTGGTTCTTGAGTAATGACATGCACACATTATAAATGTGCAATTTGTACTCATGTGTATAACATTATAGTGAAGTATGCAGTACAGTGCATGTGTGTGTGTGTGCAGCTGACGCTGGAGTGCTGCGTGCTGGGCGGCGCGGTGCTGTTCATCTTCTGCGGCGTGTCGGCGCCCGCGGCCGCCGCCGTGCTGCCCGCCGCCGCCGCGCTCGTGGCCGCCGCCGTGTACGTGGCCGCGCTCGCGCTCGCCGCCGACCAGGCGCAGGTAACACACACACACACACGCCGGCCACTCGGCATCGCTCAGCGAGTGACCGGGAGTTATCATTGCAGAAGATGCGCGGGGAGATGTTCGGGCTGGTGGCGGAGGCGCGCGGCGCGCTGCTGGCCGCCCCGCCCGCGCGCCCGCTCGTGCGCGCCGAGCGCGAGCCCGCCGACTGCCGCCGCGGGCCCGTGCACACGCAGGTGGGTGCTAGTCCACTCCCCCGGGCGACACGCCTCACGTAGCGGGAGATCTACTTCTACCAGAAGTAACATCTTCCACCGAGTGTTCATTGCCATGTTTTGGGTAATATTCAATCTATTGCTACAATTGCTACATAATTGTCACAAGTTTGAATGAATGTTTGTCTGTCTGTGTGTGTGCGTGCAGGTGGTGGGCACGGTGTCGGTGTCGGCGCTGCGCGGCGCGCCGGGCGCGGGCTGGCTGCACGCGCTCGCCGTGCACCCACAGTCAGTACTGAATCCTAATTTAAGTTCAACAACTATATGGCTACTTTCGATTTTAGGAATATAAACTAAATATGTAATTTTAAGGAAGCGCTTTAAGCTTCCTTAAGATTCTAAGCGGTGACAAAAATTTCTTGAGCGCTTCCGTGCTTCAGAGGACACGTTAAGCCGTAGGTCCCGGTTGTTATCATTAGAATCAGATGTCATGTCAGAAGGCTATTAAACCACTCCACCAATCCGCACCGGAGCAGCGTGGTGGAGTATGCTCTAGGCCGCCTCAGTTATTGGGAGAGACCTGAGCTCAGTGGTGGGCCATCAATGGGTTGACGCCACGTAATTTAAAATATGGCTAATAAGTGCGTGTCGGGACACGTGCAATGAACCCTGCATTCATCCAGAGATGTGACTCAGTCAACTGTCTCGAGCAACTTGGGTGTCTTAAGTAGCCGTGATAGTGTTCATTTAATATTCATGATACATTACTACAAGCATGTCTAGATAGCTACATATATTTTACTTTTATGGACATAAAATTGTGGCAGGTTAATTTTAATGCGCCATCTAACAAGGTTTTGTTATTAGGGGGTGTTCAGATGTACGCGCGGCACCGCTCGGAAAAACTCGCCGCGCGGTAAAGGGGGTGTTCAGATAAACGCGCGGTGCCGCGCGTCGTCGCACCGCACAAGCGTTCACATGACGGCAAATGTATGGCGCGCGATTCGAAGCGCGCCGCGCGGCATCGCGCGGCACCGCGCGGACATGTGAACAGTACTATCTGTTTACGTTGTTCTTTTACCGCGCGGTGAGTCTTTGCGTGCGGTGCCGCGCGTTCTTCTGAACACCCCCAAAAGAACAACGTAAACAGATAGCACCGTCTACATTGCCGCGCGGGGCGCTTCGACTCGCGCCCCATACATTTGCTGTCATGTGAACACTTGTGCCGCGCGACGACGCGCGGCACCGCGCGTTCAGTGGCGCTCGCAAGTGCAGTGGCGTTACTAGTCATACTAATAGTACTGGCTATTGAGTTTCAAAATCTAGTATGGAAGTATCTCTCTGTTTACGCTAGTAATAGTTTCTCTATGCTAATACTATAAAGCTTAAGAGTTTGTTTGTATAAATAGTAGGGCGGTGTACTACATAAATATCGAACCATTTTTGTTTTACATTTTGTCTGTTTATCTGTATGATCAAGCGTCGCGCATACTAATTCGATTACGATCAAACTAGGCAGAAATTTATCCTTCAACATTCCGAGCACAATACTGGGTACTTCATGCAATTCTAATTTAAAAAATGTTATGTATGTATTAGGAGTGAGGAATCCTAGACTCCTTACCTGAATGTTTATTATCAGAAGAATTATTGACAAACGTCTAAATGCAAATGAACGCAATGTTATCTCTTGTGTTTAGTATAATAAATGTATACCTACTGATATTATGAAGCTGAAGAGTTAGTTTCTTTGCTTGAACGTGCTAATCTCAGGGACTACTGGTCCGATTTTAAAAAATATTTCAGTGTTAGATAGCCCATTAATCGAGGAAGGTTTTTTAAAGGTTGTTTCTAAAACCCATTCATTAAGTCTAAAAAACGACTTCTGCGTTTCTGTCTTTTTCTAGGTCTTTCCAAGTTGCTTGTCGATTACTATACTTTAATGTCATACCTCGAATTAAGCTACCTATATAATTTTTGATATAAGATTATCTTTATTTTCATAGGTAGTTGGCTGGGGTTTTAACCAATTAGATGAACTGTCATCCCAGCTGAGACAGGCATACATGCCAAGAGTTAATGATGCGACGTGTTTGAAGAAAAACCCTTTATTCTTTGCCAATGCACTTGGAAATAACAAAAAGTTCTGCGCGGGATGGGCCAATGGTAAGTTAAGTATCATTATAATCATTTATAATGCAGTTGAAATAATAATAGGACCGATAACTATGATTGTTTTGGAAATCAAAGCTACTTGTGGCAATATACAAAACCATTTCGCAGGCACATCAGCATGCAACGGAGATAGTGGCGGAGGTTTCGTAGTGTTCGTTCCTGATACATCCAAGGATGGCTCCTCTGATGCTGTGGGGTCCTGGTACGTCCGAGGGATTGTATCAATCAGCGTTTCCCGCAGACACGTGGCACTGTGTGACCCCAATCAGTACGTTGTCTTTACTGATATCGCCAAGTATACAGCATGGATACAAAGATATTTGATTACTGAAAAAAAATTAGGAATATTGTATTAAAATACCAATTTTGTTTTTGTTTCATCTTCATATTTAAGTGCACAGTGATCTTAGAAGTAATTAAATTTGTTTTGAGCATTTTTTTGATTAACTGTGAGTTTTACATAATGTTTTTAAAGGCGCCTGAAATCAACCTGTCTGCACTTGGCCAATGGGCAAGTCTATAGACTGTAGCTTTCACATTGTAAGAGGAAATTATAGGATGTTTTTATTTTTTTATCTGAAAATTTTGAAACTAGAAATCCAAATAGAATAATCAGATGAATAAAAATAGTTTCTAAGTCAACTCGATAAAGAGGCTGTTTGTTAGGTAGCTTTACAAATACTAGGATTAGCGTAGGCTAGTCGCTTTTCATGCGGCTTTTAGTGTAAGCCTACACTTGTTCATCAATATTTAAAAATATTTAAGGAACGGCTTTTTGCATTGTCAAGCCTGAACATACATTGTAAGATTTCACCGAAGAACACTATTTTATATCCAAAAGTTTAATTTATATAATTATGTGGTTATCATGTTGAGTATCATGTTTGACCTTAAAGTTATCTTTGTTTGTGGAATTATTTTTAGTCGCCTTCCTTCTTTTTCCTCGCCGAAGGCCTTACCTATGTGTTTCATCTTCTCTTGTTTCTTGCCCAGATATATCTTTGGTATCATTATTGTCTCTGGATGACAGTGACTCCTTATCGTCAGATGATAGATCTGCCCCATTATCATCCATTGAGATAGTTATTTAATGTATAAGGCAAAATTTACAAATCATAGCACTAACAATGTTATAAATCCACTTTTTGACATCATTGAGGTGTTTTATTTGCATTGGCACGAAAACTGGTTAGGCATTAGTTTTTAATAACCCGAATGTTGCAGTCTAGATATAAATATTTTTATATTCATGATATTTAACAGAATCCATACCGATGTGTGCACATGAAAGATTTTCTAGAAAACAAAAATACATTCCGACGTAATTGGTACCATAGCAATGTAATGTTAAACTTTTTGCTTGTGTGTGTATGCGTCTTTTCGTATGTACCTTTTCAACTGTTGTATTCTTGTAAGTTTGAAATAACAGTCAATTGTATCAAAAAGTCAAAAATTCCTGTCTGCACAATAGTTAAGGGGGAAAAATTGACTTTCGTTACTACAACAACAATTGAATGATGGCATTTGTGTGCAGTACTGAACAGACATTTTAAAAATAGCATTGTAAGTACAACATTTAAAATGCCTGATTTAAAGAAAACCTGTTGCTTGAGCGTTTACATAACATAAAGATCCTCATTCGCAAACGATGGGCATCGGTATAAAGACGGATTATTTTGAAAACTATATTTCAATTTATATCGTGCTAATTTAATCACACTCGACAATAACAAAGAATCAACAAGAGAAGAATAAGAACAAGATAAAATGGTGAAGTTATTAGTAATAATTTTTGTAGCTGTGGCTATGGAAATTGAGGCACAAGATAAAAGAAGGATTTGGACGATAGTTGGTACTCCTCTAGCTATTTATCGTCCTTGTAATGGTACTAATGAAATACGAGCAATAATTGAAGGTGGGAGGCCACCTGAAGAACAAAATGAATATATAGTTACCGCAAATATAAAATTACCAAGGTTTTCGGTTGTGAAAATGCAGTTTGACTCGGAGGCAACGGTTATGCTGGTAAGATTATTTGCAATATTTTGGTCAATCACTGGTTTCATTTATTCTTGAATCCTAAGTAATAAAATCTCCCATTATAATTTCCACCACATGCTGTATTAGACACATACATAGGTACTGCTTGATGTCACAAATGTTAAGTATGAACTTTCGGAACTTTCTGGTCTAAATATGTATATAGCGAAACCCTTATGAACAGAAACTGCTATTTTAAACATCATCAAAAATCCACTTCTTAGTATCTACACTTACCTATTTTATGGACGATTTTTCCTTATCTTAAGTTTTTTGTCCTATCGACAACTTTATTAACGAATATAATAATGTTTTTATTACCAATAACTTGTTTTCGCAAAAACGTGTGCCTCACAGTATTCATCAAGCAATATTATTCTATGTTTGAATGATCGTACACGAATTATAAGTCATTTTTTATTGTATCATGCATCGTCTGTCTATTCACGATAAATTCAAAAACTATTGGATGGATTTTCACATGTTTGTCACTAATATACAGAATGACCCTTAAGGTAGGCTTAAATATATAAATTGTCAAGTTTTTGTGTACATTGGTTAAAATATAACGATTTTCAGAAATGTTAAAAAAATAGGAGTTGCCATCGAAGACGCTGCCTTATCCCTTTGAGATATAACGAAACAATAAATGATGGAATATTTTTCTTTTATGGATCTAGAATCTACGCGATAGCATACTTTGTATCGTTTAAGGATGAGATTTTTTCACGAAACGAAACTGTTCTAGGTAGGAGTTTAAATAAATGTTAACCGTGAAATAAAATTGATTAGGTATTTAGTAAAAGACTGCATGACAAACTTTTTGCATGCCAAGACAACTTAAAGTTTTATTGCTTTTACTTTCAGTCTAAATCAACGGCGGAGAATGCAGGAATCCAAGTTTATGGGGAAACTTTTGAACTTTATTTTTTCTGTAGTACAGAATCCTTTAGTTTTACTGTTCGCGGACCCCCAAGAGGCACTGTACCATATTTTAAGTCCCTCAAAATCAATAATGCAGAGTATTGCGACAATCCAATCGTGGTATGTGAA